>JAUMHB010041317.1:0-18586 GCA_032359685.1 Pittosporum tobira
AACCTTACAAAATGAATCACCTGGACGATCCCTGCAAAAGCAAGCCGAGCAAATTCAAAAAAAAATAACCAACAACTGTTGAAAAACATAAGAAAAATGAATTACCTGGACCATCCGGAAGGCCCCATTTAGAGCACAATCTTAGTAATGGGTCGAGCCGGTCTCCACCCGGTCCCTTTCCAGCAGCAAGTTCTTCAAGATGGCTTTAATGGCCGCCTTCCCCTGGTTTCCGTCCAACATCGAGCTCCCGGCAGGAACCGACCATACATTTACTAAGTCGGCCCCACCGGAAGGCTTTAGCTTCTTTTGGGCCGCGCCCGTCTCGGCGGAGCCCTGCTCCCCAACGGGCCTCTTCTCGGTAGGAGCCCTCCCCACAGTAGCGGCAACTGAAACTGGCCTCCCTGTCCCGGTCAGCTTTGAATGGTCGACCATGACCGCTTTACCCTTGAACGGAACCGCCACTAGAGGTGGCCTTAAGGGCTTGCCGTGACCCAATCACTACTCCGGCGGAGCTCAGCTTCTCTAGAACAGCCTCAGCGGACGACCCTGAAGATTCCTCGGCCTTGGACTTCTCTTGGGCCAATCGTTGCGCCCGAGCAAACATCTTGTCAACACCTGTAAAATACAAAAGGTTAGACGACCGGGCTAGACATAAAAGTATAAACAAGAAATAAAAAACAAAGGAAAGCTCCTATAAACCTACATCCGTGTTCTATCAACCAAGAGTTGTCCCGGTTCGCGGTGTACGGCCAGGGGCTCCCTTTTTTACCCACGTTAATGAATAAACCGTACTCTTCCAAGGTCCTCCCGGTCAGCTGCACTGGTGCATGGTACACCACCTTGCACGGCCTTCCCGACCTGGGCAGTACCGCTAGATTGTTCCCAGCAACGAAAAACCACTCCGACTTTCACTTCTTATGCTTCGACGTCGGGGCAATCCACATCTCCCTCCTCGGCTTCTTGTTGATGGACCAAAAAGAAGCCTCCGAGCGGTGACAAAAAAAGTATGCCAGAAGAAGTCCGATCGGACCTCCACACCCATACGGTGACATTGAGCCAAAAAGCCCATCACCTAGACGTATGAGTTAGGAGTCAGCTAGCTCAGCCGATCCCTAGCAGGGTTAGGAGGTCATGGATGAACTGATGAACCGGGAACCTGAGGCCTCCTCTCAGGTGATGCTCACTAACTCCTACCCATAGCCCCTCCGGCCTATTTTACAGGCACTCCCCCCCCCTTCGGGAGCCTGACCCCATACTCCGTCGAGATCTGGTACTCCGTCCGATCGGCTCTAATCAACGACGAGTCAGCGTGCTCGACATGTTACAGTCGGGGTGGCTGACCCGGTTCCCATACTTTGCTT
Source organism: Pittosporum tobira (assembly GCA_032359685.1). Lineage (NCBI taxonomy): Eukaryota > Viridiplantae > Streptophyta > Magnoliopsida > Apiales > Pittosporaceae > Pittosporum > Pittosporum tobira. Next base: position 1,362 of record JAUMHB010041317.1, read on the forward strand.
CTCCACTGAGGTCCTCAACCTCGTTCCCGGAGCTACTCGCCTCGTTCCCGGACTACCGTCCACCTCACTGGGAGTTGCGTCGTCCTCAGGCAAGTCCCTTGGTAGAGTCACCACCTTACCACTGGGCCCCACCGTCTCTCGTGAACGGGACCCACCAAGATCCCCGATAGACTCCATTACCGCCGCTTCATCATCCACAACATTCACTACTTCAAAGCTCCTGTCTTGGGCCATCTTAACCGGATCTGAAGGAAGCTAAAACAAAAAAAGTGAAGAGTTGAAGGATGGTTTACTTGGTAAAAAGCTTGAAAAGGATCTGAGATCTCCGGTGACGCAAGGATTCCTCAGGAAAACGCTGCTAATCTCAAAAGGCTAAAGTGAAAACGAAGGGCGCTGACCCTCTCTTTAAAAGCACCCTAACCCGACGGTTGGGGTTCCCCATTGGAAATCCAACGGCCATTAGGTGACAGCTGTATCACACCTTCCAAAAGCAATTATCATGCCATAATTAATGAAGGCTTCAGAAGACGTGCGAATTGACGCTTCATTAAATGATCTGAAAAGGCGCGTGCATGCGGGCAAAAATTCAAAAAGACACGCAACCAAGACCCCTCCAAGCGGCCTGGGTCCCGCCCGACTAACTTCCATACCAGCCGATTGAAGGACGACCGGACTCAGAGCCCGACGGCGTACTAAAGTACCCCATCAGACTGGGGGGCATTGATAGGGATCGTCCTAAATTAGGGTTAGGGTTTCCACCTTGGCCCTAATTAGGATAACGTGGCATCTCACGTGGCAGACTAACGCTTGCGTGGCAGTATGACATCCGATCGGCCATCCTCAAGACTCGGCCCTGCCCCGCAAAGCAGCATATCTGACTGGCCATCATCAAGGCTCGGTAACCCGCTTCGCCTAAAGAAAGATCGGCCCCCGGCATTCGACTCCCAGAAAGCACAAAGCTCGGTCAATCGACCTCCCAGGGGTTTCACCCTCATCGGTCCGTCTGGACCCTCACCATCAAGAGCTCTCAAACTGTTTTCGGCCTCGGCCTACCCAGGTAGCGGACCCACTCAGCCCCATCAGACGCGCCCGACCCTGCCTGGTCCGGGCCCAACGGTTAAAGGCAATAGAGCAAGTTCCTAGACGATGTCAAATCAACCGCCTAACCCTGCAGCCCTGTCAACTCAAAGGAAGCGCGCCATACCTGCTGTCAACTCATAACAGGCACACCATGCCAACTTTATTGGGCTGCGGGTCAAGACAGAGGCTACAAATACCTCCTCTTTCATATAAGAAAGGGGAACTGGCTCCTAAGACAAAAAAAAACCAATAATCTTCAACCCACCGGTAAACTTACCGGAACAGTACACTCCAAACTCCACAAAAATACTCTGGTAATCCCTTCCCTCTCCCACTCGATAATCAGATCATCATCTTTATCCTTGCTAACTTAAGCATCGGAGATGGGAAAAAGGGAACACCCCCTCGTGTTTCTCGTGTTTCAGGTTTGTCTGCTCCTGCTGCTGACGTGTGCCCAGGTGGAAACAAGGTTTGGAGGATATAAAATATCAAACCTATCCCAACAGTTACGTAATCCGACAGAGACAAAAATAATTCGGGTGAAAGTGGTTAAGAACATATGCAGAATCTCAACCAACCATCATTGTCCATGCATTTTAACTAACCATTTTCTAAACAGAAAAAGTCTTAAAATTTCTTCAATCCTTACCCTTTTTGTCAAGCTGAAACAGAAATTTTATATCCGTATATTTTATAGACAAGAAAAAGAATAGAATAGAAAATCACAAGAAGAAGAAGATCAGAATAGCAGGTTTGTGCCCTCTGCCTTGGTGGGCTAGGAACCAAGGCAGAGAGAGCCCTGCCTAAGGTACTTATCAACCTCCAACATGGCGTTTCAAGAATTTGATTTCATATCCGAACGCCGGAAACAAGAAAAGAAACAAAAACTGAAAAAGAGGATCACAGTCGGCATAATTTCACTTGTGCTTATTGCAGGAATTGTCGTCTCAGCCATCTTTGCAACACCAAATATTAAAAAAGATGAGACGACAAATAAGTCAAACTTGCGCAAACCAAAAGAAAAAGATTCAAATTCCGAAAAAATGGTGAAAACCATTTGCGGACCCACGGATTACGAGGCCACCTGCAAGAGCAAACTTGCAAAGGCGGTCAAATCCAACCAGTCCCCGCAACCAAAAGATCTCCTAAAGGCCGCAATTTCTGTAGTCTCGGATGAGATCAATAAGGCCATGGAGCAGGCCTCAAAGTTAAAATTAGACACCCCGGAAAAGAAAAAAGCATTTGAAGTTTGTAAAGAAGTGATTGAAGATGCTAAAGATGAATTAAATAGTTCTGTTACAACGGTTAATGGAAAAGACTTCGGAAAGTTATCTGTAAAAACGCCGGATTTGGAGAACTGGTTAAGTGCTGTAATGTCTTGTCAACAAACGTGTATCGATGCAATTCCTGATGGTGAAGTGAAGACTTCTATACGGAACGCCTTTAAGACGGCAAAGGAACTTACTAGCAATTCTCTTGCCATTGTTTCACAAGTGTCTTCCATTCTTTCGACGCTCCAAAAAGATTACCGTCGTCGTCTTCCGTCAAATACGCCATATTCTAGCATCCCTTCGCTAAAAATTGGCGACTTTCCAACATGGATGAGTAGTGAGGATCGGAGGATGTTGAAGGCCGATGCACCAAAGGATCCTCCTAATGTTGTCGTTGCAAAAGATGGTAGTGGAAATTTTAGTACAATTAATGCTGCATTGCCAGAAAAGTACCAAGGAAGGTAAAATGTTTTATTGCTAGAAAATAATTTATCCTCTGATTTTCATGTGGCAAGAATCGACACAGATGCCTATAAAATTGTTGAGGATACTTTGAGAATGCTAATAGTTATTCTTATATATATATTTTTATTTTCCTGGATCATGATTATGCAGGTACATTATTTATGTTAAAGAGGGAGTATATGATGAGACTATTGAGATCACCAAAAAGATGGTGAACGTGACCATGCATGGTGATGGATCCCAGAAGAGTATAATTACTGGGAACAAAAATTTTGTTGATGGAGTTCAGACCTTTAAAACTGCAACTTTTGGTATGCCAGCCTAAAAAGATACACACAAACAATCTCACAATATTCATAGAAATAGAATATATATATATATAGAGGGAGAGAGGTTGGTAAATTACTTTATAGTCAACTCATAATTATGTACTCATCCAGTTGTCAGCATATTATATAAGTAAAAATTGCAAAATATCAACTACAAATGAGTTAATTGTAAAATATTACATAAACAACTACGGATCATGTCTCTCTTTACAATAAACACATACACCTATGCGGTTGCGTATGAACTTCCAATAAATAATGAAAGTATTGGCATGCAGCGGCTATAGGAGAAGGCTTTATGGCTCAATCCCTTGGATTCAGAAACACTGCAGGTCCAGAAAAAGCATCAAGCAGTGGCCCTTAGAGTCCAATCTGACCGTTCAATTTTCCTCAACTGTCGTATGGAGGGCTACCAAGACACATTATATGTCCAAAGCCATCGCCAATTCTCTCGTGGCTGCCTCATCACAGGCACCATAGACTTCATCTTTGGCGATGCAGCTGCCATTTTCCAAAACTGCAACATCTATATCAGGAAACCTATGGACAACCAAAAGAACATTGTAACTGCCCAAGGGAGGGTGGATAAGCGCGAAACAGCCGGCATTGTCCTACAAAACTGTCACATTATGGCAGATGAAAAACTTGCCCCTGAAAAGGCCAAGTTCAAGAGTTACCTTGGCAGGCCTTGGAAGGAATATTCTAGAACAATTTTACTGGAAAAAGAAATCGATGATATTATCGATCCTGCAGGATGGTTGGAATGGGATGGAAATTTTGCACTTAAGACATTGTATTATGCTGAGTATAATGACAAAGGACCAGGAGTTGAACTTAAGGGCAGAGTTAGGTGGCCTGGTGTTAAGGTTATTAACAAGGATGAGGCCTTGAAATTTACAGTAGGACCATTTTTTGAAGGTGAAAGTTGGTTGAAGGGTGACATTGGTGTTCCTGTTCGGTTCAATTTAGCTGGCTAAATTAAGCTGGCATTGATCATAAGTCATGTTTTCGTCGAGCATATATGTACTGGCTTTCATTTTCGGATGATGGAGTTATAACTGTTCTTTCATAAGTCATGTTTTCGTCGAGCATAGATGACTGTATTTACTGAAAGAAAGGAAGCATCACCCTTCTGAAGCATTAAAATTGTTCCTCAGTTTTGACATTATTGAGTTTTGAATTTCATGGGTTTACTACAAAACGCATGTCCTAAGAAACACTATACACATATCTTTGTCCGCAAATGAGTGTCACTTTATAGTTTATCTATACTAAGTGTAATATTATCAAGGATAGTTACGTTCGTCCATCTAAGAACAACTTATTATCATTTTTATACATATTATAAAGATAAGTTTATATTAAGAATATTTACGTCCGTTCACCTAAGAACAACTTATTATCATTTTTATACATATTATAAAGATATGAGAGTTTTAATGTAAGTGGTTACATGGACCATATAAAATTCGAATGAATTTTAGATTTTCATAAATTATAAAATATAATTAGACTTTTCAATCATTATTGGGTGAGGGAAGTATTAATGTTATTGCACATTAAACAATAACAATAAAAAAATTAAAAAATTGATCCTCTTTAGAGATCAAAATTCAATGAAAGTATAAAATCATTGAACATTTACAATAATTTAAAATATTATAATTGTGTAGCATAAACTTAAATTTTGAATGACACATGTCACCATCTATTATATGAGCGTAATATTTTTCTATGATTATAAATAGTCAATAATTTTATAACAAGATGTTTACTAATCAAATCGGATTGATGCATAACAAAATTTTTAACATCAAATTTGACATTAATAATCCCAATTTATGTGAGCACTTGTACTGCACTCACCAAAAGAAACTGGATTGGGTGGTTAACTGGAGTACTGGACTCATATTTTTCTGATCAATTCAAACCCGGTCGAAGACCCATTTTCCCGTTTTGGGCCACAAGGCCCACTACCAAAGCTTACAAGACAAGCTGCCGGCTTACCCGAGTGGTAGTGACTCATTTGGCGCCTGAGAGGCGCATTTAAAATCTCATTTCCCATCTCCGTACCCCCGCCCCCCCTTCTCACTCTCTCTCTATATCTCCCCTCTTTCTATAAAACCCACAACCACATAGCGTAACAGTAACGATGGAGCAGCAGCACCGAAACCAGAAGGTGGGCCAAGAACAAGATGAACAACAAGAAGATATGCAGCATGGCCCTTTCCCCATTGAGCAGCTTCAGGTGATTTTATCTCCTTTAAGTGTTCTTGATTTCACCTAAATTGTTGAATGACTCGCTCTAAATGGGCTAATTTCGGATTTTGTGATAAATGCTTTTATTAAATCTTAGTCTTTCTTGTTTGGTGTTTACTTGTTTATATTTTTGGTACCATCATTTTCTCGAGGATTCACAAATGGGTTTTTGCATTGACGCGCAATTCTCAATTATTATGGCCTATTAGGGCCGCGGAAAAGAGGGATTTCATTCTAGAGTGTGATTCTTAGCTGACCGTTTGAACCCTAATGAGATTTGCAATTTGGGATTTTTTCTCAGCTTAGTGTTTATTTAATCCCACACTTTCTTGTTGGATTTAGTTGTTTACTTGCTTATATATTTGGTACAATACTGTATCCACAATTCGCAAATGGATTTTTGTATTGACTTTTGAACTCCCAATTATAATGGGGTTTAAGACAGAGGAAATGGGAATATTCACCCTAGAGGGTGATTCTTAGCTGCCCCTTTGAACCCCAGATTGGTGGTGGTTTTGATAGGTTTTTCTTTAAAATTTGGGTTTTTTATTCCTGGATTAGGATAGTATCATTTCTCCACAATTCGCAAATGCGTTTTGGCATTGACCTCCTATTGTCAATTATTATCTCAACTGGGGACGGTGGAAAGGGGAAATTTCATTCTAGAGTGTGAGTCTTAGCCTACCCACTTGAACCCTAGATTGGTGTCCTATAATTTAGCGAGATTTGCAAATTTAGGTTTGTCTTTTGAAATGGGTTCCTTTTTGTTCTTCCATTAGGATATCCGTCTTGTCAAACCCTAGAGTATCTCGTCTCTCTTCAGTAGGTTTTAATTTGAACTCATATTTTTCGGGGACAATTTGATGACTTATCGTGTTGAGAAAACCGAGAAAGTACAATATTTGGTTACTACATTGTTTCTGCAGAAAATGAGCCCCATTTGTTAGAATTTCGTTGTCCCATACTTCCATATAAAGAGTTCCATTTTGATTGATGATGGGATAAAACAAACACACTGTCCTCAAGTAAACCATGACAATAACATTGTCATATCATATTTTTGATTCCACCAGCACTAAACTTAACATTCAATATTTTTAAGGATAAATATGGAATGAAAATATCTCCATATTCATGTAGTTTTCAAATGGAACTCTTTTCCTGGAATTGACCAAGTATTGAGCATCCTGACGCAATACGGTTTTAAGGTTGATATTCTTGCCAATATGTAACTCTAATGGGATTTTATCTTAAAGCTAATGTTGAACCTGGCCTTTTCCTGTCTTCCCTCTTTTTTTATCGTTAGGCATCTGGGATTGCTGCTCTTGACGTAAAGAAGCTTAAAGATGCGGGTCTCTGCACTGTGGAATCTGTTGCATATTCTCCTAGGAAGGATCTTCTGCTAATCAAAGGAATCAGCGAAGCTAAAGTTGACAAAATTGTTGAGGCTGGTATGGCATCCTTCATACAATTGTCGTTTTGTTCCTCTACTTTTCCATATCAGAATTACTATATCATATGTAGAGTAATATAGATAAATATGCTGTATTTTGTTTTGCATTTTTACAGCTTCCAGATTGGTCCCATTGGGTTTTACGAGTGCCAGCCAACTCCACGAACAAAGGCAACAAATCATTCAGATAACCTCAGGATCGAGAGATCTTGACAAAGTATTAGAAGGTAGGTTGCAATCAGCATTCAGATACATTGTCAATTCTATCTACTATTAGCACAAGCCCACATTTGGGGGAATAAATGTAAGGACTTTTCATCAAGTGATGTTTAGTATCTCACATTATTGCCTGGTTGCCTTTTGGCAGGAGGAGTTGAGACAGGATCCATTACCGAGATATATGGCGAGTTCCGTTCTGGAAAGACTCAGCTTTGTCACACATTATGCGTCACCTGTCAAGTAAGTAAACAATCTCTTGTTTGTGGAACATGATACACGTTCTACCTTCTAGCTGAATAAAATCTCATTTGAACTAATCTAGCTAGACTTTTGCCACACTGAAGTAGACTAGCCAGGACAGTCATATGGTTAATGAACTTTGCTTTAGTAAGTTTGTTATCAGGGGTCAACTTGTATGCCAGACAAAGTTGTTAACATGGATATGTGTATGATAAGATAACTGGGTGTCTCTAATGATGCCATAGAAGCAAACCCCTCAGGGAGTAACTGGGTGTCCACGAGAAGGATTCCTATTTCAAATAATTTGTTCCACAAAAAGAGTACATTTTTAATGAGGATAGAATAGAATTACACAAATCACGACTTCATTATCATGTCACGATCACTAACTAAGCAATCTCTACATTAGGGATGGGATAAAAATATATCCTAAAAGTTTGTATAGTTTACAAATTGAACCCTTTGGTGGAAAGTAGGGAGTAGTATTTTTAGAGTAGCAATTTGATCCTAATGGTTCCCTGGAAGTTTCAAATAGGACACAATTTGTCAATTCAAATGAAAAAAAAAATTCTTTTAAAACTAAAGAACCTTATGGCAGAGACCTATGAAACAAGACAACAGGGGTATGTGAACAGGTACAAGATAAGCTAAATGGAGCCTACTTGGCAATTACGCTATGTTGTATATCTATAATTCACCATGATCAGACTTTAACGTGTTGCCTATTGGAGCCCTTGTACCTCAGTAAGCATACTTATGTAGACTTTAAATATTTCAGCTTCCATTAGAACAAGGAGGTGGTGAGGGCAAAGCAATGTACATTGATGCTGAGGGAACATTCAGGCCACAACGGCTCCTACAAATAGCTGACAGGTGCTCCGCTTCTAACCCGAGAAAAAAAATTAGGTTTTGTGTACTTACCTTATGCTAACTATGTTTCATATTATCACCGTCAATTCATTATTTTCGCTGCAGATTCGGATTAAATGGGGCTGATGTTTTGGAAAATGTGGCATATGCTCGAGCATATAACACTGATCATCAATCGAGGCTTTTGCTTGAAGCAGCTTCAATGATGGTGGAAACTAGGTATACTTAGTTTTATCAGTTTATCATCACAACATCCAATCATATGTATAACGAATGTCTGGGAGCTCCTATGCCTTTATAATATCTGAACTTGCATGGATTAAGATGGAAATGCGCCAATTGTTGTATGCTTTTTGGTTTCATAGGTTTGCACTTATGATAGTGGACAGTGCAACTGCTCTCTATAGAACAGATTTTTCTGGAAGGGGAGAACTGTCAGCCAGGCAGATGCATCTTGCAAAATTCTTGAGGAGCCTTCAGAAATTAGCAGATGAGGTAATGTCTACGAACATGAACTTCTTCTTGGTTGGAAATGTCACTAGCTGGATTTAGTCGCACATATGCACATTGGAGTCTCATTTATAACATTCACAAACCTTTAAAGCACATACTTTCATTCCGTGTTTATCCCTAAATTAATGATTGTTTAATTTAGTGGTGGTGGTGGCAAGATAATATGTATTTGTCTTGATAAACTTGAGGACATTATGACATTTTACACTGTGACTAATTTTTCAGAATGGAGGGGGTTCATCAATCTTTCTACTACTGTTAATATAACATAATCCCTTTATCATGTGATTTGTAGTTTGGTGTGGCTGTTGTTATTACCAACCAAGTTGTTGCTACAGTGGATGGCTCTGCCATTTTTGCTGGGCCTCAAATCAAACCAATTGGTGGGAACATTATGGCTCATGCTTCCACAACTAGGTGCGTCTATGCTTCAACACATTATAATTCCATATTTGCCCTTAAATTCATAAAAGTTAAAAGGTGTTTATGATGATGTTTACAGGCTAGCTCTACGTAAGGGAAGAGGAGAGGAGAGAATTTGTAAAGTAATAAGTTCTCCGTGTTTGGCTGAAGCTGAGGCAAGGTTTCAGATTTCTGCTGAAGGAGTAACTGACGTCAAGGACTAACCCTTAAAACCGAAATTTTCTCAAACTATTTTCCTTTCCTTCATCTAGAGTTCAAAATCTAGTTCTGAATCTATCACTGATCTTCAAGCTAATGAGATTTGGCAGCTCTGAATTCTCACTGAGTGAAGAAGGAACACACGTTGAAGTTCTATGAGGCAGTAATGAACCATCCAACCTCCTTTCCAACGTACTTTTTGTGTAGCGGTGTTTCCCTTCTATTTTTTTTTGTTTTCTTACATCCTTGTATTATCGAGGAGAAACAATGTATTGGTTTCTTAAAATTTGTGATGATACATTGTTTTGTCTAATACTTTTGTGCACGTAGAAAAAAGGATATGAGAGGGTAAGTTCTGAGTTTTACTTGAGAATGAATACTTCTAGGAAATCAATCACCAAATGTTTTCATGGTACTAAGTTCAGGCTGGTTTTGTTTACTAATTTTTCTCTTCGTTTCTTTCTGTTGCTGTACTCTTGTGGCTCTTATTTGCACAGTTCATCAATAAGACGAGACCAGCTCAGACATAATTCAAATAATTGAATATTTGGAATAAACTAAATGAAGGGATTATAGTACTGCTACACTGGTATCCTGATAGCATCAAGATAGCTCACGAATTAAAAATCAGAGTACGAAAATCCCTATCTTACATTAATCTCTGATTAGGCAGGCACTAGATAGCCTTCTATTGTCTAAATTACTTAAGCACTTATGCTCTCAATTTATTTAATATTACCGCAATTCCAAAATTAAAGATAGTTTTTTTTTTTTTTTGGCACGTTTCAAAATTAGAAATACGTTTCTATTTTGGTACTATAAAATATCATAATATTTCCAATTTATCATTTTATTATAAATATAGGTCAAATTTTACACCATTTCTAAATAATAATTGTTTTAAACACTTTTCTTTTATGTAAAAATTATAATTCAACATTTATTTTTAAAAAATTATATTTTTAAAGTATCTTTAATTTTGCAAGAAAATTTCTAGATGTAACTAGACTGCAGACCATTGGTGTAATCCGAACTAAGTAAGCTTGTTGTAGCCCGGTTTGCAAAAGCTCCCAAAGCCCTCCAAAAGTCCTAAAAGTTAACCATTTCCAACCAAATAAAAATACTCAAAACAATAAAAAGAACAAGAAATACTCGAGTTTCTTTTCTTTTTTTTAAATATGCTCGAGTCTTTACGAAAGGAGAAGAATAAAGAATTAAAGTAAGTTAAAAATTAAAACCTTCAATAAACTAGCCAGAAAACATTGCCAATCTCAACATAATTTATAACCATATCTTGCAAACTGCACAAACAAGTAGCAACTGAAAAGGCATTTTATAGTTGCCATCAAAATTGTAAAGTTGAACTACGTCTTACATCTAATTTGATTATAACCAAGGGAGACATATATACTTATACCATAACGTCATCACCCTGAGCACCATAAAAAACTCCACAGGAACTTCATCCAACTTGCCTGCTGGCCACTGAGTTTCATTTAATTACAAACATATATTCAGTTTTCATCTGCACAAACATTCGAGAAAGGGTGAATTCCACAAAATCAAGGCCTTGCACTAGAAATGTCAAAACATTGAAAACAATATTTTTACCATATAAAAAGAAGGAAATAAAACTATATACACCAAAAACTATATACACCAAATTCTTACTTTGATAAAGGGAACAGTCAACACATAGTCTTCACGTGAAAAATTCAAAAACAGAAAGTCGTATAAAAGATATCAGAACATGACCATATGTAACTGTTCAGTAATTAATTAATTTATACTTTTCCCATGTCCCCTTAATACAGCCGAGGAGAGTAAACATGATTGCAACTGTTGAATGCATACCCTTATCTGAACATTATTGTAATGATAAGGTGTATCTTAAACTACCCCATTACACAAACCAACTGGTTGAGACATACATCAATCTAATAAGCTTTATTTATAGCGTCCGGCAAGCCTATCAAGATCAAAAGTATTTCATTTGCCACCAGAACTTTGTTCCTTGGTATTACTTCAAACTGGTCACCACATTGTCACAATCTCACCATATCTAGGACCTACAATTTCGTTAAACATCAGTACGCTAAATGTTTGATGATAACAATGATCATGATAACAAAAATAACAGCAAAACGGCAGACGCTTTTAGGTACTTTCCTCATTCAGATACAGTGAGTTTACTGAGACATTCCCAGTACCAAATGCAGGCTATGCTAATTTTGACTTCTCCAAAAGACAAATCTTGACATTGTGCCATGGAACAAAATAGAAGCTATTTTATACAGTCAGCAAAAGTCATGTTATGAATAAAGCATTCTATTGCTATAAACCCTAACTTATAGCAAATTTGAGGTAAATATATGAGCAACTTCCATGCCCCTTGATTCATGTATTAAATCTATCCCCTCTGTTTATCCACTACCATGTAATGTCCTAAGTTTTTATTCGTTGAAAAAATTGGATGTCCTAAGTTTATACACATTGACAAAATTTGATAGTGCAAGAGAAATAGACATTGCATCCTTATTTGCTTCCATCAACAAAACCACTATAAAGTACATCTTCTGTCAACTTCTAAAAGGAAATGCAAATACCTATGAAGATTCAATGCTTGCATCTACTACAGTAGTGGTCTCTTAAAGGAGCTCCACAATTGTAACAGAAAGTATGTCCGCACCTGAAAGCATAAACAAGGAAAAAGGGAAATAGTAGAACAAGAAACAAGAACAAGAAAAAGGAAAAAACAAAAAACATATATAGGAAATCAACTTTTAGTAAAAGAAGTATGCTTTTAAGTAAAATAACAGTGATGAATGCATGGAAAAGAGACCACTTAAGACTTGAGGTTTTATGTTCTGAAAATGTAATAGTCGCTGACCATCAAACGGCATGAATGTTATACAATTTGACTGATAAAAACAAACAGGCTTTCTAATTTTCATAGTACTCCCATTGTTAGAACTAACGATTTTTCACATAAACAATATTCTTTCACATGCCAAGTTGCATCAGGATAGAACGCCAAATGTTATGACAAAACATCAAAACCAAACCTCTTTGTTTATGCCCTTAAACATATAGAATTAAATACTTCCCCTCCCCATCCCCCCTTCCTCTAACTCCTTAAAAGACTCTAAGTAGATTAAAATTGTGTGTATAGAAATGAACATGCATTTCATAACTAAACAACTTGTACTTTCGACATAGAACTAGCATTTTGGACATAAAGTGTTCACATTATGAGAGTTTAACTTGATACCTCCTAAAACGAATGCAAGTAAAGCATATTAAAACACGGGACTTGCCGTTCCCACGAGTTTCACATGAATAAGAAGTGAGTCCCACATTCATATAACATAAGCCTAAATCAACATGGCCCAATGAGCATGAGATAGGTATTGAGGAACAAACCTGCACTTCATAAATAAACAACCTTCAGACTTTTCAACATAGAACTTGCATTTGGGACACCTCATCCAATTCTTGTACTTAGCAAGCTGCATGAGCAAAATATCCTCTCTTTCCCTCTCATCCTTGTGCAATCTCTGAAACTCCCCACACACAATCCCAGAATGCCAAGGAACTTTACACTGAGCACAGAACAATCTCCGGCAAACCGGACACTCTGACTCCACAATCCCATTATTACCCTCATCCTGAATCAACAGAGTAGAGCAATCCTTAAAGGGACAATAAAACTTGTGGCAGGCCAAAATCACAGCCTCACATAGAGCTTCCCCCCACCTATCAAACACCTCAGGAGGCAAGATTGATCTGCAATATTCAGGCTCCAAAACCCCTTTACACCCAGAAACAGGACAATTAATTTGGGAAATGTTGTCTTGAATTTTAGATGCCACATACTGATGAATGCAATCCGAACAGTAATAGTGATTGCAGCCCTGAATACGGAAAGATTCAGTAACAAGCTTTTGGTCAAAACAAATCTCACAGAAAAATATTTGTGAAGCCGAGTCATTTTTATCATTATCAATATCAACAATAACAATGCTAGGGTTAGGGTTAGGTGAATGTGAGGATTGACCAGCTTCGTAACTGGAAATGCCTCGGCGTCGGGGGACGTGTTTTCCATTAGGGTTTTTGAAATTGAACGAGTCTATGATTTGAAGGTCTCTGTCTTCAGCCATGGAGTTGCAGTAATTGTCAACTGAAATAGCATTGCCTTTGTTGGTTCCTCTTCGGCGGCGGAGGCGTGATACAGCAGGCGGCGGAGATAATAGTATTGAAACGTCGTCGTCGACGTCATCGCCGCCGAGAATGTCGACGTCGGCGACTTTCACTGGTGAAGCTTTAGTTCCCATCGCAGTTAGTATTGGTTTTGGAATTTGCTGTAGAACTTAAATAGTATTGATTTTGATAGCGATTGAAGTTCCTATTTTATGAATTTAATCTACGGGGAAAGGAGAGGACAAAAAAATTTACTCCACTTATTAATCTATAAATAATTAGGCTTTTTTTCTTTTTTCAAACCTCTTCTATTCCATAATTAGAATTTTTTTTGAGTTAAATTAAATCAAATTTATAAAATTTTAATGATTATGTAAATTTATACCTAATAATATTTTTACTATATTTTACAATATTAACTTTAATATTACTTTAAATAAAAAAATTCACGAAAAATTTAAATTTTAAAATTTTGCAAATATAAATCTATATCTATATAGTCTAATATATAAATACAGTAATAAACGGAACTCTCTCACATAGTATAATAATTTAAAACTCTCTCAAGTTTCATTCTCACAAAATAGAACCCTCTCAAATAGTTTAATAATTTATAAATACAAAAAAAAAAAACTCTTTAAAAAGTTCACTAATTTATAACAACTACAAAATTATATTATTAATATATAAAAATTGTACCTCACATAATTAATTAAAAACATAAAACATTAAAAACATAAATATAATACAAAAAGAAAAAGGATTTGGCCATATTGGGCATTAACTTTATACCAACAAGTAAATAAATTATCATCTTTACAATTTAAAGTATTAGGGTCAAACTAAAAAATGAACCAAAATTAAACTAACAAAAGATCTAAAGTCTTTAAGTTTCAGATTCCTAAAATAATTTTATTTATAATACAATAAAAATATTATTAAGAATCTTGAACTAATTCAAATTTTATTTATTTATTTAATAATTTATAAATAATTATCTTATAAATATAAGTCAACTTCATATATTTATTTTTTAAGTTTATTAAATATCAATAACCATAATTCAATAAATATATTACTCCATCCGTCCAATTTAAATTGTCATAATTAAAAACTACATGCATATTAAGAAATTTTGTTGTTTGTCTATTAAACCCTTTTCATTATCATATTATATAGAAACATTCTTTAATGGATAGATAGAGAAAATTAGTGAAGTTAATGATTCTTTTATTTATCAAGAAAGTATTTGTTATTTTCAATAAATTAATTGTGGATGATATCACACAATTAATATAAGTAATACATCAAGTAATAAAATTTTATATCTTTAAAATTAAATAGCTATTAGTTTGTTTTTTAATTGAAAAATAATTTGATAGAGTATGGATGATATCACACACACACACAAACACACGTGTATGTGTTTATATACATTTAATATTAGTTATAACTGTTAGTAAGCATTTTACAAATTTCTTTCATAATTCAAGTTTGATTGAAGTTTTTATTACTTAATTATAATGAGTGATTAAATTTTATTATGTGCACGACCATTTTTGTTTTATTTTTAAACATATGAACAAAATAATATAATAAATTTTGTTTTTAATTATAAATAAATAAAACCATATTTAGACCATGCCCTGCACCGGTTCTCTAACTAGCAAAATATAAATACATAAACGAATAAAGCTTTCAAAATGGAATTCTCACATTAACGCTCACAAAATTAAATCATTCTAATAGATTAAAGCTTTCATAGATAGCCAATGAGGTGTTAGCTCAATAGTTAAGACTAAGACCCTAAAGTTTCTTACTCTTAAGATGTCTCAGGTTTGAGTTTTCTACACGTAGTGTGTAGTTATTCTCTCCCTTATCATATAGGATTTCTGGCCCATTATTAACATTCAAAAAAAAAACTTTCCTAGTTAATCCAATTTTTCACAATCACTCTAATCTATATCTATATTATCTATATCAAGAATCCACTATCATAGGGTTTAAAAATCCAATTGAAAACAAGCTCTAAAAACCTTAAAACACTCGAATTAAGCCAATAGAGCTCTATGATAATTTTAGCAATTCCTGAGTTCCTCAGCTTCCTTATCCCATTTACAACCTCCCCCCCTCCCCCCCTTCACGACAACATTCGGTATGTAAATTCCTCCTTTCGTTCCTATGAATGGTAAGTTCCTCCTTAATCCTAAGCCTGCTTCTTTACCTTAGAGGGTTGGCGGTGCACAACTAGGTACTTACATGCGCTTTTATAAATCATTATTTCCTCGATTTTAAATTTCAATGCTACTAATTTAGAGTTATTATTATTATGATTGAAGTCCAATTTGCACCCCAAACTATGACCGAAAATGATCTTTGCACCAAAATTCAAAAAATTATTCCAAACTTTCATTTAGGCAATTAAATGCACCCCACGTCTATTTTTCTGTCAGATTTCTGCCGGATTTCGTATTATGTCATCAATCAAAAGGGTATTATAGGCAACACAGAAAAGTCTTTATTCTACCCTTGTGTGAAAAGTTCTGCGCCCTAAGCCAACGTTGGCGACTGGTGATCGAAAGCCAAACTTGTGATCGAGAGCCATGTTTCCAAGTAGAAAACTATTCCTGAGGCCACGCGAAGATCATGACATTTACAGACCTAGAGAGTGCCCTGAATATGGTATGTTCTTCATTCACTGATAAGGCTACACTCAAAATAAGCCATAGATCTTATTTAATACGATTAATTTGAGGCGTAATTATTTTTTTAAAACAAAATTCAACAGTTTATGAATCATTGTGTGTTTTTTTTATTGTTTTAGAAATTATTGATCCAAAAATATTTCTTTTTGTTTTATGGGTTTGTTTAAAACATTGTGGTCCCAATTTGTCTTTGTTTTGGGGACATATATGGACTTTGTTTTGGGGACATATAAAAGAAAGTTCTTGGGGACATATATAGAGCCATCAGAGACTCTTTCATAAATTAGTGGCGACAAAAGATTGATAAATTCCTTTATAATTTGATTTATGTCTCTTTCAGTTGGACAAAAATTGGTCTTTGTGCCCCTAACTCCAATATGTCTAAAAGTTTGTTTTTTTTTTTATATAGAATTTTAGGAGGTTAGGGTGCAAAGATTTTTTTGGGTAAAAGTTTGGGGTGTAATTTGTACGTAAATCTTCTTAATATATGGTTTGGTTCATTGCAGATGATACTTTGTATTTTACTATCAAGTATTTCCACATTGGCCATTTTGTTACGGAACCTCAATTAGACTATGTTAGTGGAACAGTGGATTATTTTGATCTTTGCGACCCTGAAGCTATATCACTTTTGGATATTGCGAATATGGTCCAAGAGACAGGATGTAGCTTTGTAAGTTATGATTTCTATTACAAGCTACCTGGTACCACCATGGAAAATGGTTTATTTCCATTAGACAATGATGCAGATGTTCTGAAAATGTGTGAGATGCTCCCCAGATTGAGACTCATTGAAGTGTATTTGGTGGATATTTGAGGAGTTGTACCCAATAATGCAGGAAATCAGAATATTAAGGATAATAGGTGATGCAAATTAGAATATTGAAGATAATATGGAATTTGTTTACAAAGATGATATACAAATAATGAGGTATATCTACCAGATGATGATGAAGATGATTCAAGTATTTATGAAGAATCAAGTGAGAATGAAGATGAT
>JAUMHB010041328.1:0-11537 GCA_032359685.1 Pittosporum tobira
AGAAACACTTCCACATATTGTTGCATTGAATAAAGTGATATATTAAAAAAGTTTTACAATTGATAAACTGATATAGAATAAAAGTTTAGCAAATCACTTTATTAAAGACAGTATATTATAAAAAAACAACTACCAAATAGACCCTATAATAAGTTATGGGGTTAGTTATTAACTCATGATGATAAGTTTATTTATGTATTTGTTAGCCTAACTAATTATCAGTATAGTGACTGAAGAAATTCCTGTTGCTAAGGAATATATATATATATATATATATATATATATATTATTTTTTCACAATTTGGAATTTTGGATGAAATGGGTCAAATCATGCCCCAGATCCAAATCCATGAATCACGTAGTATCCCCACATATGAGACGCCATACATGCGCGAACACCAGCCGTTAAAACACTTGATGATCAAATCGTATCGTCCATCGTTCAAGTAATCAATCAGTTGAAAATAAGGAAACAATAAACAGGCCTACAAGGCCCTGCTGTCTTTAAATTTCCCAAATTCTTCGCCCCTCCCTTATATGAATTCCTCAATTCCGTCCATAATCTTCTAAATTCCCGATTGATCTAATACAAGTGTGGTTCCTGCTGTATTCGTGCTGAGTTGACTCAGTGGCCCCAAGTCTGGAATTTTACTTGCCGACTTTTGGCGGTAATTGAATTAATCCAATTCAATTTTATTACTGATTTGTATTCACTAAGTTTTTTTTGTATGTCAATTTAACCTTGTTTTAATTTGTTTGTTTCTTTTACTTAAGTTTTGTAAGTATAATCCTTATATGTGTATCTATGCAAACTAGGGTATAATGGAAACGAACTCTGAACATGCCATTACTATATTTTAAGTAGGTTGAGTGTTATCGTGCTGTTCCTAATATATTTGTAGCTAATGATGGCGATATGTTTGTAAAAGTAAATTTATCCTTAAAAGTTGTTTTTATTAATGTATCTCTAATTTTGGAATGGAGACAGTAATAATTAGGTACTTTGGATACAACATTGATGGTTGATTGATAGTGTCTTAAGAGATTTTGGGAATAGCTAAAATGGAACATTTTTAGGGTGATTGTATGCTTATGTTGTTTTCTATCTAAATGTTCACGTCTTTTTCTGGTACGTTAAGTCTCTCAATGAAGTGCTTTAGTCAGCACAGTAGCCAGACGTCTGAAACTGTGATTAATATGAAAAATAACAGTGTTAGAATAATTAAAGGGAACAGTAAATTAAGGTTTAGGGGAGTAACAGCCCCAGAAGACTAGGTTCTGTAATCTGAGTAGAATGTTCAAAAACAATAGCGGTCAACAATTAAAAGAGTAGTTGTCCTAACCCATCAGCCCTGCAGTTGCCCCAATATAATAAATGACAGAAATGACCTAACTTAGGTGACTCACATGATGAGTATATTCCTTTTTAAACTGAAAGAAATATTGTCCAGAATTCTGCTAGAACCTAACAGCAGAAAAGAATATAACGAGAATTAGAAAAAGATAAACTGTTGTTACTTTCTTTTGGTCCTGCATCATGCTTGATAAAAGCACTGGGTATACTGCAGGACGATTTTGAGAAGGTAGTCCTATCATGGGCAGTAGTGAAATGGACAAATCCTCTAAAGATGCAAAAGAGTCGAAGCCAAAGAAACCTATTTCTCAGGTAAACTTTCGTGTTTTTGATAAGTAGTTCTTGTTAATATTTGACTCTTGTTGCAAATTTCATATTCCGTTGTTTCTTGGTAATTTTTAGGAGCCAGCATCGTCTACTGGCGGTGTTACAGTTACTCCGGACTGGTCTGGGTTTCAGGTAAAAAATTTACTGTGGTTGTTGCTGTTTGCAATCCTCGTATTAGGCCAAAAAATTTACTTCTCAAGAGAAAAGAATTTTCTTGGTTGTAGTCAGCTGACATCCTTGGCTTTGTGCAGGCATATTCTCCAATGCCACACGGGTATATGGCGTCAAGCCCTCAAGCTCCGCATCCCTACATGTGGGGAGTCCAGGTTTGTATGTGCTGCATTAGTTTGGTTGGAGTGTTCTTTGTCAAGTATAATCCTTTCCACCTGCTTCACTCCTCATAATTGAATTTACAGTCTGCAATATTTTGGAATGAAAAAGCTAGGAGTTACATTTAGTTTTAGGCATAAGACATCTTAGATTATTGTCACATGTCCTCTTCTTTTTTTTTTTTTGTGTGTTAAATAAAAATGATGGGAGTGCTCATCTCTTTTGATTTTTCTTTAGCTCAGAGATGGAAGTAATCCCTCTCAATCTGGATCAACAAAGCTTTTTAATTTGGGTACCCCAAGAATATACAAGCAGATCTAGGATTTTTTCTTAGAGTGAAGAAACGAAATGGTGCAATAATCTTACAGAGCATAGGAGGAAGAACACAGCTCTGAAACTGTGTGCTATAATATGAGCATCAAATGAAGAGATGCTGAGATTTATGGTAAAACAAGAAAGTGTCGTTGCACACCTGTACATTTTTAATTATAGTAACAATATTCGAAAAATAGAATATTCTAATATACTTTTCATAAATCTTAATATTTATGCAAAGAACACTAAAAACTGTGTTGCACATATTGTGGAGACAGAGGGAGTGTATACTCTGTAGTATACTATTGTAGATTTATTATGATTATCGGAGATAAAAGATATTTTCTCTCAAGAATAGAAAGAATAACAGTAAATGGAAAATTGCGTATCACGGTAGAGTAATTCACTGCAACTCAAAAAAAAAAAATAAAGATTGGAAGTCAGTTTGATTACTCAAGTGATACTGAAGATAGTATTAGAATGTGGGATCTGTAATTGCTGCCATACTTGAACAGTTTTTGGTTTCTTACGCGATGCCGCCCTCTAGCAACCTGCACACCAAGTCCTTGAAATACATGGTGCCTAACTTACACAATTTAGGAGCAACGGATTTGATAAATTGCTGCTAGAAAGGGAGAGGTAGTGGCAAGGGGACATACATTATAATGATGGACCGAAAAGCACTACCCTTAGGGTGCGCACTGGGTAATCCACCGGTGCAGCCGATACTCCACCAGCTGATGGGTATGATTGTTGACGGGGAGTCGTTTGAGAAGTTAATGCATATTGGTTGTTGTGGGGTTGGGTCGTTGGGGGGTAGGTTGTTGGGGAGTAGTTGTGAAGTATACGTATTAATCTGCCAGTAAAATCTTAATTGGCAGTAGATATGTTTTATTTTTCTTGATAAGAAGTAAGAAGTATATCTACAACTGCATCCAATGGGTATGCCATACGAAAAACACAATCTGAGCAAGAAAAATCAAAATTGAGTACATTACGCCATGAATGGTGTCATGAGAATTTATAATTATTTGGTGACATACAGAGATAAGACCTTCTCTATATATCTTATTTGGGTGCCATGTTACAAAACCATGTTTGTGACACATTTGGAAATAATATTTCAATCAATAAACATATTTTTTTCCAATCAATAATTTAGTATCTAAAGAAAATTATAAACATAAATGAATGAAATGCATAATATTTAATTTCATCGTTATACATCTTAAAATCTTTGCAACACTAATAAACTATAGCCGATACAAATGGAGTAATACCACAGAAGGGAAATGGAAAAAGTCAAGATTTCAACAGTGGTAGTTATGAAGATCAGAAATTAAGTACGAATGGATGTGATAACAAGTATTGGAAGTGTAGGATCGTGGCAGTTTCCTTTCCACGTGTCTAGCCCTTAACATGCATGGTGCCTATACATGTCGGCATCAAGGTTATTTAAGTTGTAGATACCCCCTGTTTGAATCAGGTTTAGTGGCTGAGTAGTGGTTTTTTTCTTATTTCCTCAATCTCTTGGCAAGGATCGTCAAAAATTTGTTTATGATGTTGCCTTACTGGTACTATGATGACCTCTTGTTAGCACTTCTCTATTATTATTTTCCTTTTTATTTTCAGCATCTTATGTCACCATACGGTACTCCACCACATCCGTATGTTGCTATGTATCCTCATGGTGGAATGTACGCGCACCCATCTATTCCTCCGGTAACTAATTGTTGATTATTATTGTAGTTTCTATTTATTTTTATGCTTCTACTTGGCTTCTATTAACCTACTTGTGCTGTAAACCACTAGGGATCTTATCCGTTCGGTCCCTTTACGATGGCCTCTCCAAATGGTGTTGCCGAAGTTACTGTGAGTCGCTGAATTTTTATCCTCTTTATGAATTGCAATGGTATATGTATACTGTCAACCAGACTACTTAAAGAGTGATGTCTGTACGCAGGGTAATACACCTGGCAGCATGGAAGTGGACGGCAAGGCATCAGAGGGGAAGGAAAAACTGCCATTTAAAAGATCAAAGGGAAGTTTGGGCAGTTTAAATATGATCACAGGCAAAAACAACGAGGCTGGAAAATCATTAGGAGCATCTACTGACGGAGGATACTCCAAAAGGTATAATTGATTTTTTTTCACTGATTAATTCTGTGGTCATAATATTTGTTGGTAAAAGAAGAAGTTGCATGGTCATAAATGAGCTTGAGTAGTGCTTGAAATGGAAAAGATTTAGAAATATTAGAATGAATATATGAGATATGGTAATACTTATGTGGCACATGCTTCTGTGGATCTAGGTACTGAGAATTGTTTTACTTACTCTCTCCATTTCAAAATACAAGAGCATTATTGACTTTCAAATGTTGACTTTTATCATTTTTAAATTTCAAATTACATGAATTTATTTGATTATAGTCAACTTAGTTCTGTAAATCTTGAACTATTTGAAAAATACTGTTGTTGCAAAAGATAATTTATTCAAAACTCAAATGGATTCATGTTGATATGAATCTGAAAATGTTCAAATTCAAAATCCAAAAGTCAATAATGCTCTTATATTTTGGACTAGAGGTAATAATTTATACTGAAAATCAATGGTAATGAACTTGCAGCGGTGAGAGTGCAAGTGAAAGATCAAGTGACGATGGAAGTGATGCAAATTCTCAAAATGTATGTATAATGTACAGGTGTCGATTACTTGATTTGTGCTCTAGATTTATTCAGTTGATTTGATTTTGGTTGATTAGTTTATATCTGTGCAATGTATGAAATACTTTCTGAAGTTTAACTTGGCATATGGATGTGAGAAAGCTAATGTCTTCATAAGAAATCTGATTTTATAGATGGCTCTGTTATGATGGTCTGTAACAAATTATAAGCTTCATATGTACTAGGTTCATAACCCTTTCTTTTTGGTCGGCTGTTTCATGTAGTTGGGCTTTATGTTTGTTATGTTGGGCTAGGTTTGTGTTTACAATAAATTTTGAGATGGGTTTCCGTGGAAAAAAGGACATTCAAAGATATCTTCAAATGGATTGTAATAGGTTTTTTTATGTCTAATTTTTTAAACTGTAGGCATACACACACTGGTTCCTGACTCTATAACTAAACCCTATCCTGCTGATTGATATGTCATTCCAAGAAAATCGGAAAAATTCTCCCACGGACATCATAAGGGTCTCTTTGGAACTCAAAAAACTAGAGGGGAAAAAAAAAAACTAAAGGAAAATGAAATCTCATGTTTGGTAGTTAAGGAAAAGCTTAGGGAAAATGAAGGAAAAGAAAACTGAGATCAGTCATACCAGGATCGAAGACAAGTAAAATCCTGTCAAAACTGATAGGAAAGACCGGGGGAAATGGGATCGGGCTCTTTTGATCGTATCTGGCATTATTTTTGGCTGTCTCTCTCTTGCCTGATGCTCCTCTCTCTCTCTCTCTCTCTCTCTCTCTCTATCTATCTATCTCCTTTCTTACCTCTTGCTCTGTCTCGTCTCTCACATTTTGCTCTCTCCACTCGTGGTTCTGGACTGCTTAAGAACCTGTTCTTTACTAATCTCCTTAGACCCCTTGAAAGCATATAATATTCTTATTTGGCCAAGCCCCAATTCATGAACGACTAGAGTCCCAAAAATAATCTACTAAACAAGGAAGATTTCAAAAGCTCTATTTCCCTTTCAATTATGACAAGTGTCAATAACAAAGAGAAAAGTCATGTGGGGTTGTGGGTTGCTTTTTTTCAGGCGATTGGTTCTGAATTGTGGCGTACTGGGGGGTTGACCTCAGCCGGGAGATTGTCGTGGAGATGGAATGATAGTGGGGAGGTATGTCAGTTGTGTATTGCGACTGGGATTATGTATCTTTGTTTGGGTTTCCAAGTCTAAGAATTCTGTCATGGTTTTAGAGGGAGAGGAAGAGTAAGGTGGTGTAAATTTGTTGATTTTTATCACCTGTATACTGTGCAGCGCAAAGAATGATGACTGATAAATCAACATTTTGAGATTTGAAGTCGGGTCTACAGGTTCCACTTTGTTTGTCAATAGAAAAACAAGGAAATGGAGAAATATATTTTTCTTTTCTTTTCTCTTAGATTTTCTGAGTTCCAAACAGAGCCTAAAAGTTCTGGGAGCCATCTCTATTAGCCTTTTCATTCTTTCCCTTTTCATCTTACAATCTCCACATTTTAATGTGAAATTATTGACCGAAACAACCGCGATTAAGGTTTGTTCTTTCAGTCCCCAATATCTCTATTTAAAATTTTTGATTTTTTTTGCTTTTTTAATCTGACACTACTTCCGTATCTAAGAAATCTTTCTCTTCCTCAATAGTGGAAATAGAATCAAGAACCAAAAGGAACAAAAAAGTTGGAACCTTTAGAAATTATAGATTATTTTTTCCTATAATTGGGTACCTGAGATAACATGAGTTTTCATTGCTTATCAGGAAAAAATGATAACATGAGTTTTCATCTTTGTATATTTTTTAAGCAACTAAGTGGATGATTTAGAACTTTAATTCATGTTAATTAGTTAGTCCTTTCATTAGCTCTACAGTTAACAGCAATAACACAATGCCTAAAATGAAGAGGAAGGAGTAAGTAATGAGGTGAGTTAACTTGTTCAAAACAAAGCAACACGGTTGGCCAACTTGACAAGTTGCCATGTCTGTCAGGCCTAAAAGTTCGATTTTTTGTGTCTTTATATATAATATAGATGCACAACTATTGTTGCACTGCTTTGCTTTTCTTTCCAATGCCAGTAGTTCCAATCCACATTGTTGGGTCATTTACCTATCAAAAGGCCTTACTTTTCTCCATTGTCTTCAACATTGGAATTACTTTGAGTTCTGGCATTCTTGGGAGTTCTGAAAGGATGTTCTCTCTGATGCCATGGAAAACCTTTTTGCGGAGTGTTGTACTATGCAACTATTACTCATGAAAGTAGAAATTATCTAACTTTGACTATGGCTTAGATGTTACCGTTTTTCCCCAGAAATTATCTAACTTTGACTATGGCTTACTATTCCTTTTGTTGATGGTTTGAGTCCAAGTTATGATTATGAGAATTGCTTTCGACATGAATTTGTTATGCTAAAAGCAAACCTTCACTAAGTGGGGGTCCAGTTCAGTTAACCATATTATGCATATAAGTAACTAATATAGTATGTTATTGTGTACTGTCCTTGTCTTCTGATAAGTTGACTTATTGATTGTGCAGGACTCACAAATGAAGTCGGGAAACAGGCAAGATTCTCTGGAAGGTGTGCCTTAAGAAAAGTTTTAAAATATTTCCCCTGTTTTGTTAGTGATCAGCATTACTAATGAAACAGCATCAAATTGTTTTTGCTACAGCTGAACCATCTCAGAATGGTAATGCACATGGATCGCAGAATGGAGACCAGAGTTCACATCACTCAATGGTCATGCCAATATCAGCAGCTGCTGCGCCAGGAGGTGTTACAGGTCCCACGATCAACTTAAATATTGGTATGGACTATTGGGGTGGTGCAACTTCATCCAGTATGCCTACAATGCATGGGAAGGCACCTTCCACTGCAGTTGCAGGTGGAATGATTAATGCTGTAACTAATGAGAGTATGCATCCCCAGCTTTGGTTACAGGTTCTCTTTCTTATCCTTTTTCCCTTGTACTTTGTTACCTTTTTGGTTAACTATTTAAAGGTTGTTAGGTACACTCTCTTACTACCACTCTAGTTTTTATTATGACTGATCTTGTCTAACAAATTTCTGGTTGGCTTGTTGATAACATTGTGGGTTATGTCTGCTAAATCTATTCCATTTATCACGACCTTTAAAAAAAATTGTTTTTTGGTGTTACCTAAATCTGAAGCTCTGTCACAAGAAGGGATCCTAAAAACTTCTCAAAACTTACTAAATTTACCATAACAACAGTAATTCACGTGTTTCTGGTTAAAACAATAATTTACTTGCCTAGGTATAACTTCTCCGAAGCAGTAATTCACGTGTTATCTACTTTGAACCAATAACTCCAACATTTTGACAATTTCCCATCTCTTCTTAACTTCTATTCCCTTAATTCCCTCCACTAAACAAACTCCTCCCACCATAGAATCCCTTCCTGTTTTATCATCTCATCTGCGAACTTCATTACATCTTCCATGTTAGTTGGTTCACTCTCTGCTATTATTTGAGCACCAGTTGAGCATCAAGTGAGTTTAAAATCATAATATGTGTTTAGTAATAGTATAAATTATGAGATAACTTGATGGATATTAAGATTTCTGCATATTACGTAGCTGGCCTTTCCCTATGTAAAATTTCGCACACGCAGTGTGTCCGCCTTCATTATTAGTATCAATAACCTAGGATAAGAATTAACTTCCTCACCCCCTCTCTGTTCTCAAAATCTCCACCAGTTCCGATTAATCGCTCATTATATTCTATGCGGTCCTCTACCGCCTAGGTTAATTGGACGCCTAAGACCGATTGATCTCTGCCTTACCCGATTAGTATCTGACTGGGACCGTCTAGGTGTTGGGTCCTCCTACCGCCTAGATCCACCAACCGATTTTTAGAACATTCTGTTCAGGCCCTTTTTTTTTGTGTATAGGTAATTGAAGTTTCTGAAAATATTACTTGTTGCCCTTGCCTCTTGAATTTAACCCCTATTATGAGGGCAAGTTGTTTTGTTTTGCTTTTTTGTTTTTGATATGACAAGACCTTGTTGCTTAAAGATGTCGGGTCCTCGTGTATTTTCACTTGAATGCAAGGGCATTTATGTGTTTATACTTAGTAATAGTAGTAGATACCTGGTTAGTAGTTGCTGTAGGAATTTGTAGTTTTGCACTTTTTTCTATCCTTTTCTTGCCTTGTGACTGGGGGCAACTCTTTTTGCCTTGAGTAAAATATTTTAAGCCATATTCTCAACACATGCCATGCTTAGTGGTGATGGATGTCGTGAATATTGGGTTGCTCAAGCGTTGGTTAGTTGGGCTTTTAACCTCACAATTGCTAGTTTGTTATATATGTGTATAACTTTAGTTGATCCCTTTCGCCTCTTATGTAAGATTAATTTCATTTATGGTCTTGAGCTATGATTTTGAGACCCTTTTTGATGCAGTGGAGTAAATTTATGAAAATTAGAATTTTCTTATATTTTATTGTTCATGGAAAATTTATTTATTTTATGTATTTATATTTACTATTTAGCCTAATCTAGTAGTTTAATTTAATATATTATTATATTAGTAGTTGATTTAAAATAGGATTATAATAGTTAAATTAGACTGCTGGGCTAGCCTAAATAGTAAACATACTAATAAAAAACAATTGAGTTTAACCTCCAAATTCTAAGGATTGATAAACCTTTGTAAGGACAAGGAATAAACAAATTCTCAAAGAGAAAACCAATATATAAAAATAATAATAATAATCTAAATTATGTCTATTACATCATAAGAGTAGGTATTTATAGATAACCAAATGAAAATCAATCCTACTTAGGAAAAGTAAGTAATAAACTTCCAAATCTGCTAGTAAATAACAAATTAAATTCTAACTATACTCAAATTTTAACTAAACTCAAATTCTAATTTAACTATTATAATCATATTTTAAATCAACTACTAATATAGTAATACATTAAATTAAACCACTAGATTAGTCTAAATAGTAAATAAAAATACATAAAATAAATCAACTTTCCATGAATACTAAAATATGAATCTTAATCTTCATGGATTTCTTCCACTGCATCATTATCCCCTTCTTAGAAAAAAATCGTCCTCGAATTTTGAAACATGAAAGGATCAAAAGGCATGAGCGAATCTTCATTCTTCATGGGACGACTTTTGGATAATGTTGTTTCTCAAAAGATAATTCTGATTTTTTTTGAAAAAACCAACTTATTCCAATTTACCTGCACTTGAAAGAATTTCTTATGAATGACAAAGTCAGTAGTTTCTTCATTCTTGAACACCTGCATAGACACAATCTCATGAATAACAATCTCAGTTAAAACGTCCTTTCGTTTAGATATCACCAAATTTTATACGCTTTCAAGAAAAATGGGAGAATCGTTAGGAATCTTGGATGCTTCGATATGAGAAACTTGGACTGAAACAACTTCTTTAATTTCTTTGGTCTCCAACGTCACTTTATTTTTCTCTACATTATCAACAAACTTACCTGAAATCTCTAAATCAAACACTTCACTATTTTCGGGATGTATATAAAATAAATGTGGAGAATCCAAAATAGTACAATTATCTTTATCCTCTGGAAGAACAAGTGTCTTGGAAACAATGATAATCTTAGTCTCAAGCTGAGTTGGCTCCACAATTGTATTAGTATCAATCTCAAACTAATTTTGGTCAAAAGTATTTTTTGCTCCAACCTCTGAACTAAACTTCTCATCAACTATAACTATTGAGTTAGATTTCTCTTTGGAATCTGGTACAATGTCTGGTGTATTAATAAACTTAGTAGAACCACAAGTTGTAACAATGTACTCTACCTGTTCATGTCCATCAATCTCGTACTTTTCTAATTTAAGTTTAAGCTATCGAGGTCTGCCAGTAGTGTTCCTTTGAGGTTGGTGAAGATACAAACAAATTCTCGTATTTTCACTATAAAAACCATAAACATTACCATTATG
Organism: Pittosporum tobira; assembly: GCA_032359685.1. NCBI lineage: Eukaryota > Viridiplantae > Streptophyta > Magnoliopsida > Apiales > Pittosporaceae > Pittosporum > Pittosporum tobira. The sequence goes on from JAUMHB010041328.1 coordinate 10,974, forward strand.
AGGAAAATAATCACCACGATTATCGTCAAACCATGGCCAACCTAACAAGATAAATGCTATATCCATAGGCAAAACATGGCAAAGTGCATCAACTATATAACTTTTGAATGCAATTGGAACAACACACTGATGAACGACTATGATGGACGTGTTATTGATTCAAGGAATCTCAAAAGGATGCCAAACAGGTTCAGACAAGATGTTTAGCTCTTCTAAAAATTTTGAAGAAATTATATTAATATCACGCATGTGATCAATAATAATGTTATACGCCTTAGACTTCTAACGAACATAAGTATAAAAATTAGATTTAGGTCGCAAGTTATTCTTTTGGAGGAGTCTCGGAGTATAATATTCTTACACCATAATGAATTTATCACAAATGACAAGTCTGTCCATGGATTACACCCCTTAAGTTCATAATGATGCACCTATGGAAATCACATATCCAATCAGAGAAACAAAGGATATGGTAGACGGACCTTCTTTAATTTTGTGGCGGCGATAAGGTTGTCTGTCTCTCCCTGTTGCTAGTAGCTTCAAAATTTTGGAATTGATATTGTG
>JAUMHB010041328.1:11637-23656 GCA_032359685.1 Pittosporum tobira
TTAATTTTGTGGCGGCGATAAGGTTGTCTGTCTCTCCCTGTTGCTAGTAGCTTCAAAATTTTGGAATTGATATTGTGGAACTGCTAGTGAGGTGCCGATGCAAAACAGATAATAGTGGCACTAAACGACTGTTGTATAGGGATCTGGAGCGTGGATGATAAACTATCTGAAATTATTATTATTATTATTTTGAGAATAAAAAGAAAAAGATAAATTACCCTAGACTGACTTTGGGATTATTTCTGTACACAGTACCAAACATGCCGTATAGGGTACAATTATCCAGGTTAGGATGCCAATTAAGATCGCGGAAACAGGTGACTAGTTAAACTTACTAGTCGAAAGCAATTGACTTTAACCCCAAAACTCTAAGGATTGATAAACTCTTGTAACGACAAGGAAGAAAGGAATTCTCAAAGAGAACCAATATATTGAAATAATAGTAATCTAAATTATGTCTATTACATCAGAAAAGTGGGTATTTATAAATAAACAAATAAAAATCAATCCTACTTAGGAAAAGTAAGTAATAAACTTTCAAATCTACCTAGGAATAGTAAATAACAAATCAAATTCTAAATAAACTCAAATTCTAATTTAACTATTATAATCCTATTTTAAATCAACTACTAATATAATAATATATTAAATTAAACTACTAGACTAGGCTAAATAGTAAATAGAAATACGCAAAATCAATAAACTTTCTATGAATACTACTAAAATATAAGAAAATCCTAATTTTCATGGATTTCCTCCACTGCATCACTTTTTTATAATTCTTCCTGTTTTATGATCAACTGAATAAAGTAAAAGCAAGTAATTATGTTGCTAAATTGGAACTTGGAATCCGGCATAATCAATGTTGCTAAATTGGAACTTGGAATCTGGCATAATCAATTTTACTTTTAGTTTCTCTCTCTAAAGCAAACTATAACAATCATTATTCGTTTTCCTATTATGGAATCCTGTTCAGGATGAAAGGGAGCTTAAAAGACAGAAAAGAAAGCAATCCAACAGGGAATCTGCTCGCCGATCCAGGTTACGCAAGCAGGTGGTGCCCCCTTTCAATTTCTTAATGTGGTCCTCTTAGATTTCATTACCTCATGATTACATTTTGTGTTATCGGAGTCAGGCAGAATGCGATGAGCTGGCACAGCGTTCTGAAGCTTTAAAAGTAGAAAATGCCTCTCTTAGCGCAGATTTGAGTCGCATGAGGAGCGAGTATGAACAGCTTGTTACTCAGAATGTGGCTCTTAAGGTAAAAACGGATTCGTGCTGTTAAAATCCATTTAGGTTCATGCACTTGCCAATTTAAAAGGAAAATACTCCTTGTGTTCCACAAAAAGTGACCCATTTCGCGTATTTTCCATCCATGTTTATCTCTAAAATTTTAGTTTAGTGGTGGGGACGTGGCAATGTAATTGTTGCGGTAATCTTGAGGAAATTGTTTAATTTAATACAATATTTTTTTTTGTAAGCGAGTAAGAAAATTGTGGTATGATTGAATTATGCAGGAGCAACTTCGGAAATTTTCTGGGCAAGAAGATGTACAGTCAGACAGGAATGACCAACACGGGGGCGATGAAACTCAACAAACTGGAAAAACAGAAAATGGGCAAAGTGGTCATTGAATTTCTAGCTCTAACCATTTACTAGTAAACCAGAAAGTCCTTATTTTACATAGAGTACGTAGGTCCAAATTAGTTACAGGATGCGTCATTGAGATATTATTACCCATCGTTCTCATTTCGGTTATTCTTTGAAGTTGAAGAACCAAGATGGTATGTGGTAGTGTGTAATGTGTCGAGACCTTTAATCTCTCTTAAGAAGGGAATAATATTCAGTTTTTTTTTTTCTTAAATTTGACCGTTTAAATATTTTTTGAGCTATTGTGGGATGATTTATTAAATAGTAGATGCTCAAGTATCAGTACCTACTTGTTATGAACTCGTATCTGGAACACGTTTTAGTGTGTGATATTTAGTGAAGAACTCCAGTAGTAGCAATTCTCCCCACATTTTCTGTACAGATGTCTCTAGCTGTAAAAGGTGGTTCTTTATTAGTTTATTACCCTAGGTTAGGTAAAGTTTAGATAATCACAAATAGTAACACAATTTTCCACTTAACCCCTTATAGTTTAAAAGTTAACAGATAAATCTTTGTGGTTTTAAGGTTAAGTGAAATCGTTAGTTTTTTTTTATGTAAATTGACTATGTGTGTAATCTACCTGTCAAAAGAGAGTGAACGTGTAGCAACTATTTCTTTTATTGTCAATGGGAGTCAAGCTGCAACAGCAATTCGTTCCACGTCAGCTTATTTGATTTGGTGTTCAATTATTAGACTTGGTACATATTGTAATTTGTTGTTGTCATGAAGGCAAAAATGTCCTTTGCTTTAAAGAAAATAGTAGTACGTCTTTTATCTTCGGTTAATAACATCATTTCAAAGTAGGGAGAACGACGCTCAAGATTGCCTTCTACAGTTGATTTTGCTGGGCAGGTACTTTGTGATATTCGAAGAGAGTTTAACCACCAGAAAAAACGAAAAAATAATAAATAATAAATGGAAATGCACTGATTCTATTATTTTCATCTATAGGGAGAGCGGGGTGTTAAACAAATTGAGTTGCTCTTGGCGATTGTTGGGGATGCTAGTGATCGATGGTACAGGGAGACCAAAAAAGATTTTGGGAATTTAAGGGTTTGGATACAAGGACAGCTCAAATGTTCATATATGGAGGGCAATTCTGTCTTTATGCACCAAAATTAACAATGTTATGACAGAAAAGTCACGTTTCACTTAAATTTAAATTCATGTGTTAAAATAACGACTTTTAAACTTTAAGTAGTCAAATGAAAAATAATATATGAATTTTATACTTAGATTAATTTAAACACAAATTGATCCTTGCTTGGAGGCTTATTTGCAACTCTCAAACTGTCTCCACCTCTTACGTTGGAGCAGACTACGGGACTGCTTGACAGTCCCTGTTCTCCTACTTGAGCCTTGTTTTTATGGACAGTATCTTACAAAATGGAAGCCAATCCCAGAGTATTTTTAAAATGTAGATACCATGAATGTATTATGGTAAATTAATATTTTTAATAGATTGATGTTTAATTTGTTACACATTTTTAATATAATAATGTTAATTTATTAAAATTATACTGCTTTTGTCATGAATAGAATATTATAAAATTTTTGATAATTTTTTACACGAAGTTTTAAAACATTCTAAAAATATATTTGTATATTTTATATTTGATATGTATTGAATATAATAGAAAAATGACATATAAATATGTTAGTAATATAAATATATATAAGAAATATAATTTATATATTAATATGTTTTTAGAACATTTTAAAATATGTATCAAAAAATTGTCAAAATATTTATGATATTTTCTCAGGACAAGGGGAGTATAATAAAAGAATTTATTAAAAATATTAATCTTGCAAGACATATGCTAAAGCTTAATGTTTTCTCAAAATTGAAATAAATTTATGGTTATTTTAAAATTCAGAAAAAAATAGTTACAAATATACAATGTGATGTATTTAGGTCTTACAATTTGACCCAACACCAACAAGGCCCTATCAAACTCAACATTAACGGGAAGGATATAGGAAGCATAAACGGGAAACAAGGTCAATATGGTAAAAAAGAGTTCAAACCCAATAGGGTCTGACATGAGTATGGGGAATAGTATCTCCCGTCTGCGTATATCATTTTTGTATTTATATTTATCAATTTTAGTATATATTTAATATTTTTAATCCTATATATATATATATATGTATTTTAATTTAGTACAATTGTTAACAATTAATTTTTATTTAATAAAAATGACATAACGTGAGAAATATATGGACTATATATATATATATATGTATTTTAATTTAGTATAATTGTTAACAATTAATTTTTATTTAGTAAAAATGACATAACGTGAGAAATATATGAACTATAGAATTGCTTGTATCGGGGCAAGTACGAGAATAATGTTAAATAAGACGGTGCAGGTACGGAGGAGAGAAATTTTAAACAAGGTGCAGGCATACATGACCATGTCAGATCCATTGCTAGGCCTAAATGTATTCGCTATATATCACAATAAAAATACACTCTATTGTTTTGTAAAAAAAATAAAAAATAAATTATACAAAATATCATTTAAAAAAAATATAATTATACTAGTAAATTGTGATTTATCTGTCTTGTCATTTAACTTATACTTAGTCTATTCAAAGTTTAAATGTCTTAATTTATAAATTTTAAGACTTTCTAAAAATAGATTTATGTATTATATTTTGTAAATATTTTTATTTTGTTAATATATTATACGTTATACTTTTTAATATATTTAAAATATATATTATATTTTTTAAATGTTTTAAAATTTAGGTCAAAAATTGTAAACTATACTTGTGTCTGGTACATTGCTTAGGCCTTCAACCGGTTAAAGAACGAAAGGAAATATCTGAACCCATCTCGCACGCACTCTATCTCTGAGAACCGTATTTTCGTTGTACTTGAATTTGAGGAATAGTAGAGATGATGCAAATTTCTAGCGCCTTAACAGATGTAACGTTTGCTCTTCCGTCCACCTCCTGCGGCAGCTACCGGTCGCCTGAATTTCGTCACTTCCACACGCACTCCTCTTCCAAATTTTATGCTGGATTTCTCAAAGTTAGTCTCTTCTTTCTTATCTTCTGCTGCAAATTAAATTCTATATATCCTCTGTATGAATAGATATGTACGCCGTTCCGCAAAAAGGGTCCCGTTGGAGAAATCCCAAAATTCAAAATTAATATGAACGTCTTTATGCGAAATCCCAGAATTCAAATCTAATATGAATGTCATTGATTTTATTAGTATAAATTTAAATTTTATTTTTTAAATTTAATAAATTGACATCAAAATGTATATTTTAGGATTTCATAAATCATCCCGAAACAACGAGGATTGGGACTCTTTTCGTGAAACTCAGGGAGTGTGTAAATGTTCGGTGTCTGAAGGATTAAGTGCGGAGGAGTAAAACGTAAACAGCATAAATTAGAATTTTGGACATTTGATTTCCATGTCAACGGAGTCCTTCAGTGAGCGTTTTTTTTTTTGTTTATTTTAGTAAAAAGGTAAGAATTCTGTAGTCCACAAATAGTCCTAATTGTAATGCTGATGGTGTAAAATGTCATTTTTCCTGAAATTTTACATCACAATTACAACATTGTGCCGCCCCTACTACGTAAATATCCTTTCTTTCCCTCTGTTTTCTTTAACTCAAAAAATAATTCTCATTAATCAGAAACTTCAAAACTGAATTTAGAAAGAACTATGTTAAAAATTTACATCTAAGTGCGTTGTTTGCATAGGATAAAGGAAAATGGGACTGTCATTTGGGATGACGGGAGTATCTGAGCTGGGGGAAATGGCCGAACTCAATGTTGTTAGTTCCAATTTCCATACTTGGCCAAACATGCAAGTCGAATAAAAAAAAATAAAAAATCCTGAACCAGTACTTGAATCACAGTTAACAGGTTGTACATTTGTTTTGCAATTGGTTAATTTGCATTCTGTAACTAAATAGGTCTTCTGTTTGTACCATTGTTTAAATAGATATTTAAGGCTCCAGTTCAGACATCATTTTAGTAATAATCTTAGTTCTTAAAGTTCGATATTACAAAAAAAAAAAAAAATCGACTGAAAAATTATGTCTAAGTTTGTCATATGCAAACCTTAGTTCCCACTTAGTTAAACAAAAAAGGCATGTGTTTTTTCCCAGATGGATAGAGGATTGTTGTTGTGTTGTTGTATGTTTTAATGCAACTGTTTCTTCACAATCAATATATACTAGGTACTTTGTTCATGACTTCTAGTACAGAGACTATAATAATGAATGGTAGTCATTACCTGTTTGAGTTAGGAGCTTGTTAGAAGTTTGACAAATTTGTGGTGATTCTTCATTTCAAGAGAGAGTAAAGAACAGGAATTTAACTGTGTTTATGGATGAAAGAATATGTACTTACAACTTTTCATTTCGCTGAGTTTCTTGATAGGCAAAGTATTAAAAGCTCAAAGTGAATGCTAGAAGCATTCAAGTTAAGTTGTGTGTGTTCATGTTTTGAAAATCATAATAACATTCATATTTAAATTCCATATTAGTTAAGTCTCTATATTTTATGATAGAGATGCCCTTCGTCATCACTTCTGAAGCTAGGAGTTGGGTCAGATGCCTTGCGAGGAAGAAGCTTGGTGGTTAAAGCATCAGGAGATTCAGGTCATGATTTGGCTTCAATAGCTCCTCTTCAGCTTGAGTCCCCAGTTGGTCAGCTCCTGGCCCAAATATTACAAACCCATCCCCATCTGCTCCCTGCAGCCATTGATCAGCAGCTCGAGAACTTACAAAGTGATAGAGATGCTCAAGAAAAAGGAGCTCCACCTTCTTCTCAAGATCTCTCCCTCTACAAGTGAGTACTTGAATCTTCTTTCTTTCTTTCTTCATTTATTTTTGGGTGTGTATGTGTATGTCTTTAATAGTTCTATGTCCACCTTACTTTAAAGTTTGTCAAAGTCACTTTAATTTAAGCAAACGAGCTTTTTGAATGCTGAACAGGGATATGTTGCAAAAATTACACAATTGCTGCTATTGATTTATTTTATTTTACAACCCAATGATGATACCCTTGGGTTATGTTGGTTTTGAATTTGTTCACGAATGATTAGACTATTTATTACTTATTTGTATATGTAAGTACTATCAAAGTGCTTCTTAATCCCTCAATTAGTCCCAAGGATTACAACTATGGATTACTTCCTTTTCCTCCAAGCCATTTGATACCTCAGAAGGGGGTACTATCTAATCCCATGGAGAAACTTGGGATTAAATACTACTCCTTTTGAAGTATCAGATGGGTTGGAGAGAAATAATTCATAGCTGTAATCCGTTGGACTAAGATAAGGATTAAAAGAACCACTTAGATAGTGCTTACATCTTACATATACTAGAAAAAGGTAGATACAATGTGATGTATCCTGCAGGATACATCATAGTATAAAACAAAAGGCAACACGGCGCCGTTTTATAAAACATGAAGAACAAAACAGATAAAATGACCTTGTCTTTTAAAAATGTTGATTCCATGGGATACTCTGTGATGTATCTACCGTGGCTTCATACAAATAAGTAAGAAATAGCCCAATCCTTCAGGCACAAATCCAAAACAAACATAACCTTGACGTTTCATCTAAGATCTATTGGTTTCTGGATTCCCATAATAAGCAAGAAATAGCCCAACCCTTCATGTATGAGAAAAATAAAAATAAATAAAAAATTCACCTGCTCTATTAATTTTTTTCCTTTTAGCTATATCTCTGTAAAGTCCCATAATCTCATTTTGTTACATGAAAATGAAATGATTGGGATCAATTGATCGTCACCTCGAGCTCCTCTCTGAGAAACTGAGAAAGAAATAAGCTCAATCCTGAATTTCTATGTCTGCTTTGCCGAAACATGCAATTACTAAAAAGGTTGACGAAAGTTGAACTGAACAATTTTCATGGCTTTTGGGTGACCTATGTTTTGTCAAATGTCTAATGAGTCATTAGGACTTCCTAAGCAAAATTTGAAGTTTCAAATAGCACATGGGATGGCTTGGTAATAACACTTGAGATTTTAGTAAGTAAACACAAGCAAAGACGCATACGATGTACAGAAACTATCTCGAACGTATAGGAAACTACACTTGGTGCGAAACAATACATAGATACACTGACAAATACCTAGACCATTGCTTGCACCTACTTAAACTATGAACTCTTATAGTTAAATTGAAAGGAAGATACTAATTAGGGAGACAATTTATCTTTGTCCCGTAAACGTTTGGAGCTACAATACCAATAACCTGTACAGTTTAGGTGACAGTAACCTCTAACGGTAATTAATCAACTTCCTAGTTTGACATTTAGTAGTGACATCTAAATTTATAACAACATTAAGTTGCAAGTACGTCAAAGTAACACAGTCTAACAATTGTAGTGCTGAACGAAGGGTAAAAAGTTGGATTAATGTTTCTGCATACTGCAGTAGTGAGCATTTTCCCTTGCCATCTATTTGTTTATCGCCTAAAAAAGATGAGAGATTTGTGGTTGACATAGAATATGGTTGTCTTTAACCAAAAAAAAGAAAAAGAATAAATATAGAATATGCTTGTCAAATTCTTCAAATATAGTGTTCGGCAGACCCTTTGTTGATCATCATAGTTGTTCCTAATATTTCTTTTAATTGACTGGATGCTGGTAGTGTGAATATGACTAATATGAAATAGGTATAAATTTCAGGAGAATAGCAGAAGTGAAAGAGAAGGAAAGGCACGTGGCAATTGAAGAAATTATATATTGCTTGATTGTACAGAAATTTGTTGACTACGGAATTTCAATGATCCCAAAGGTATCAGCAACCTCAGATCCTACTGGAAGGGTAGACTTTTGGCCTAATCAAGAACATAAACTAGAATCTGTGCACTCCCCTGAAGCATTCGAGATGATACAGAGCCACTTAACTCTTGTTCTCGGGGAAAGGGTAGTGGGTCCCTTAAATTCCATTGTTCAGATCAGCAAAATTAAACTTGGGAAACTCTATGCGGCTTCTATTATGTATGGGTATTTCCTCAAAAGAGTTGACGAGAGATTTCAACTTGAGAGATCCATGAACACGCTTCCTGAGGGTTTCAAAGAGGGAAAAATAAGTTTTCAACAACCGGAACCACGAAGTCCATTTTGGGATCCAGATTCATTGATACGGATCATGCCTGATGATGGTGATGGAGACCCATTGGATTCTCGTGAGGCTAAGTCGTATAGACTAAGATCTTACGTAATGTATTTGGATGCAGAGACCCTACAGAGATATGCAACCATAAGATCGAAAGAAGCAATTTCTTTAATTGAGAAGCAAACACAAGCACTGTTTGGAAGGCCCGATATCAGAATCAAGGAAGATGGTTCGCTTGATACATCAAATGATGAAATGGTTGCTGTCACGTTTTCGGGACTGACAATGCTGGTATTGGAAGCAGTTGCATTTGGATCGTTTTTATGGGATGCTGAAGGCTACGTTGAATCGAAATATCACTTCATGAAGAGCTAAAAGGTAGCATTTACTCTCTTTTTTTTTTCAAAGGTTGGGAATAGTTGCTGCTTTTATAGTTGTAAATACAATGCATACGAAAAACCTGCTAATTCAGCATCTTGTACTGTGAAATGGGTATGTAGTTTATCAAAAAATTCAATACATATTGGTATTGTCACTATTGAGACATAGACGAACAAGTTGCTATTGTTTGCAGATATTGCATCTTTGTACAAACATTGGGCAAAATTCCGATTACTGGTACATCTCATTCACAAACATGCGATGCCAACCAATTCTAGCGAAAATTTTGAGAATCTATCCCATGTGATCTCAAACCTTGTTTATTTTTTTTATGATTCTCTTTTTTGGAAACACGTAGAAGTGCATTCAGAAACAATACCTGTTTTTTACACTTTGAAAATTACTTGTTATAAATTTTTTAGGAAAACACATGAGGTGTCCCCTCCTCATATCCTGCCATTTGTGAGAGTCTTATGTATCGGTACGACTTTTGTATTCTAAATTATTTGCTAGAGCTGTATGCACCGGATACGACCTTTATTTTCTTCATAGTAATTCTAAGTGAAACAATGTATATGCCCCAAAATTCTAGCAGATACGTACATGTGATTAAATTATAAACTCTTTCCAGCTGTCATGTAATTTTATTTATTTATTTATTTTTCAATGTTTACTTTCCTAAAATCGGAGGGTAACACCTTATGCATAATTAATATACATGTGAGAGTTGCTAATCTTCAACATCAAATATTTCTTCATTCGTCTTACAATATTTGTAAATATTTATTCTTTAAATCGTACCATAATTTTTTTAACATTTTCATTTTTAAACAAATTACATGAAGGTGATTGTCCAACTTACCTTTATACTATCAATTTATTGCAAATACTCCAACCATTCTAATGTAAAAGCCAAGTGAATGATGGAACACATTATTTTTACACATCTCTTTCCCTACACTAATATCTTCCAAAAATTTATCTGAAAACGTTTAAGACTTATTAAATTACATCTCATTATATAATTTCTATGTATGATTATTAAAATAGAACTAAGCAAATGTGTGCAATTATTAGTTTATTAGTTAAATTTTGATAAGAAAATTAAGAAGTAAAACTGAAAAATATATTTCATTTAATTATCAAAGTAAAAATAGTAAATATAAACTCCTTAATTTTATTTTTATTTTCCCTTGAAAACATATACATTTAGGAAATTGATATTCATACTACATTTCTTGTCACTTACACTCCTCTATATGCTAAAAATTATGTACATTAATCTAAGCAATAAAATATAAATAGTACAAAAATCAAAATCAAATTCTTTATTATGTACATTAACATAAGCTTAAACAAAATTAAAGTAATGAACTAATAATGTCTCTCTAATCAGTCCAATCACCATCTATCTAGATTCTGGAGAGAGGGAGAGATGACAGAAGAAGGACCGTTAGTCTCGGACACGGATTTTCAGCTAACAAAGAGAAGCATTCCTCCTTTTCCACCGCTACGTATACACGATTACACGGATTCCGTTTCCAGAACTGCCCCTCCTCCGAGTAACGCGGTTTCTTCCGGCGATGGTTATTTGGTAGAACTTATCAACTAAGATTGCTGATTAAATACATTTTAAAATTTTTGTTAACTTTATAAATTTATATTTAATTAAAATTTCGAGATTTTCCACTTTTACGAGATTTTAAATTCGACTTCATATAGTGCCGAAATTTATTTGTACGTTATTATGGAGTGGTTGATAATAGTAGACAAAATACAAATAATCTATGCAGTTCTAACATCATTCAGAGCAAACATAACTTTAAAAAAATTAAAATGCTATGGCGTGGCGCCCGCTTATAGGATCAATCTTCCTCATATGTCATATACTTGTTGATTATTTTTTTTCCAAAAAATGAAATTGTCTACCTCTATTCGGTGGGGTCAGGGGCAATTTAGTACATGAAAGAAAGATTCAAAACAACAACAGCCATCAGGCATCCTATAGTTTTGGGAGGGTATATAAACCATGCAAAGGATTGTAGAGGAGGAGGAGGAGAGAGAAAGTATCATACAAAAACGAGAGGGGGAGGACAATATTAGAAAATGGATTATCGTATACATTCAATTTCTCTCTCTAAATCGTCTTCTTCTCTCTTCTTGGCTCTCATTATTTTCTCCATTAGAGCAGCCGCAGCTTTCAACCTCACCACCATCCCCTATAACCAAGGCTATTCTACTCTCTTTAGTGATTTCAATATTGATCAATCCCCAGATGGACAGAGCGTCCGGCTCCTCCTCAACCGCCATTCCGGTACATCCTCCTCTCCTCTCCTCTCCTCTCCTCTCCTCTCCTATATATATATATATATATATATATACACGCACACATATAAGCACTTCAAATTATAAGAATATTTTTTAACAATTTTTTTTTTCTTTTCAAAATTTTAACTAATATTAAAATTTTGAATTTGAAAAATCAAAATTATTTACATTTTGAAACCAACAAGTATATAAAAAAAATGAATTGGTTGCAAACACGTACATAGTCAATATTGTCTGCGAATCGCTTAACATATATCTCTTCGTATGTGTATACACATGTATGTTATTTACACATGTATGTACATGTGTGTGTGGGTATTTTATTGAAATTCATGGGATTTTGGGTTATGATGGTTTTGTGTCAGGGTCTGGCATAATTTCGTCTGATTATTACAGATATGTCTTCTTCAGTGCAACTATCAAATTGCCATTTGGGAACACGGCCGGAATTGTTGTCGCCTTCTATGTAAGTACCAACTGCATGCCTATTTATTTGTTTTTGACTTTTTCTTATATATATATATATATATATA
>JAUMHB010041328.1:23756-35156 GCA_032359685.1 Pittosporum tobira
GCAACAAATTTACTCCATTTAAGATTCAAACTCAAAACGTTTGAATGAGACAACTAACTATTTTTCATCATTGTCAAAATCATGTTGATCACACACACATGCACACGCACATATAAATCAAGGTTTTCGTAGGAAATAATTAAATTAAAGAGTTCTAACATTAAATTTTGGTCTCAGTTGGGAAAAATATGTAGGTACTATATGCTAGATGTTCTTAATTGGACTATTAATTTTGGACTGGCTAAGCAGAAGTAGCTCGAGCTTAACTTATAGTATGATGGAAAGGTAACAAGTCATCAATTTAAGAATATTATTCACATAAATATAATTTTATTTAGTGGTTAGTTCATCATACTTCAAAAAAGATTCAACTACAAATCTTCTTATGATATCCTTATTTAAAAGTTAATAGGTTACAACAAATTGTAAGAAACTCACTTTAAAAATAGAACATCGTAGAAATTCAAAATGTAGGACCCACATAAATATTGTTCTGAAAATGTGAAAGAACTCTTTCATTTCAAATTAATAAATATTTTAACTCAATGTATGCCGATAAAGACAATTTCTACCCATTTATTAAAATTTTGAACAAGAAAGAAGATAAATAATATTAATATATGAAAACTCCTCGAAAAAATGACAGAAATTATAAAAGATAGTTATTGTATATTCCACAATTTTCTACTCTTAAATAGACAATTATTTTAGAATGGAGGGATCATCAATTTTTCGATCTTGTTTACAAAAATCATCAATGCCCATGAAAAGACTATTCTTGATATTTCATAAATGAGCGATTAACTAATTAAAATTGTTTTTGGTAGGCATCGAATGTGGACACATTTGAAAAAAATCACGATGAATTGGACATAGAGTTCTTAGGCAACGTGAAGGGGAAGCCATGGAGGTTTCAGACAAACATGTACGGTAATGGTAGCTTGAAACGTGGTAGAGAAGAAAGATACAGACTCTGGTTCGATCCAAGCAAGGAGTTTCATCGATACAGTATTCTCTGGACCCCCATTAAAATCATGTAAGCATATCATCCTATCCTAGGGATATTCTTGTCCTTTTGCTCTTAATTTCTTAGAAAAATTACCCAATGAATTTAAGCTACCAGGGTTTGCTAAACATGGAGAGTGTGAGAGATTAGTGCTCATTTTTTGGAGCAGTTGTCTAAAGATAGTACTTTTAACTCAAATAAAAGCTTAAGAGATTACGTGGATAGATAATAACAATTCACGTTTGTGGCGATACACTAGTTGTCTATGAATGAATCATTTTGCTTAAGGGAGTTTACGAACGTAGAAGTGCTTTTAGTAGTCACCTTCGAGAAAATCTAAGTACATTTGAAATGTGCTTTCATTTGAGAAAGATAAAAGTGCCATTACTAGTCTTTGATTCTAAATGCAGCTAGAAAGAAAAACTCCTAATTTGGAAGAGCACAAGTGTTTAATGTGTTATGAATTAAATAAAATAAAATAAAATAACGTGATTTTATTTAATTTTGTTCTCGTGTGTGTGTTGTTCAATTTATATCTTTGTTAATATTTTAGGTCGACTTATACTGAGATTCTCTACATTGATGGATATTCAGATTTTATGTGGATGAAGTTCCGATACGCGAGGTAATTCGGAACGATGCAATTGGGGACGACTATCCAGCAAAACCTATGTCCATGTACGCTACAATTTGGGACGCTTCCTCTTGGGCCACCGGTGGCGGCAAAAACAAGTTAGACTACAGATATGAGCCCTTTGCTGCTGAATTCAAAGACTTCGTAATAGAAGGCTGTGCAGTTGACCCCCTCAAAGAAATCTCCGCGACTAACTGCTCTGAAGCCGCCTTGAAACTGGCGGTTGCGGACTACTTCACCGTCAAGCCAAACCAGCGTAAGGCCATGCAGTGGTTCCGCGAAAAGTACATGTATTATTCTCACTGCTATGATAACCTAAGGTACCCAGTCCCACAGCCGGAGTGTGTGATTGTTCCGTCGGAACAAATGTTGTTTAAGGAAAGTGGAAGGCTGAGGGAAGCTATGAAGATGAAGTTTGGCGGCAGCCACCGGAGACATCGCCGGATCCACGGATCGAGGCGGAGGAACCGTGGCGGTCCGCTTGGTGCGGGTGCCGCTGACAAAGAGGTTGCTGCTGCTTGATGTGTATGGTGTGGAGTTAATTGTGTTGTGAAATATTCTTCTAGAGAAAAGTAATTATACGGGTTGAATTTTTTTTCCCTTCAATGTAAATTCAGTTTTGCAATTATCAAATGTGGTAGCTTTTAGTTGATTTGATGTTTTCCTTTCTATCTCTAAATGAAAGAAGTTGAGTGTACGAGGGGTGTAAACTAATAGAGTTTGAGCATTAATTTTAAATTTGTCTTGTATAATTTATTATTCTAAGATAAAATTTATTTAAAATTCGTATAATTATCCAGTTGAGCGTGAACATAGAGTTAAATAATTTTAAATTTCAAACGAGTTACACCAAATATCATATGACAAATGCTATTTGATATATTCATAAAAATTAACTAATTTTAAAATTTATGTTCATATTTTATTTATTAATATTTTGAATTAAACTCGAATTGAAATTGTAATCAAGCGAACCGGAATTTACTGCCTAATAGGATATACATTTGCTTAAGCAAACATCATGAAACTACTACAATTCTGTAGATAATTAAATAAAAAATGAGGTCAACTTCACTGAATTGTTCACTATGCAATTGTCAAATTATATACTTCTTCCGTCCTAAATATTTTGCTACAAAATGGGGTGAGGGACTGTAATTGGATTAACTCGATGGCACTCAATATGATCTTTTTGTAAATCATGTTTGTTCTGATCAAGGTGACGACGACAGATAACATGATATAAGCGTAAATTATTCAAATTTAAGCGTCAAATCAATCTAAATAATAGACAACTACATAACACTTAAACCACAAATAATTAGTAACACCTAGACGATAAGTAATTAGAACCTCGTAAAAGATAAAAGTATGCAGAAATGATACAATGTCAGCAGTTTTTGTCCTTCAATTTGAAAATATTTACGGGCTACTACCTAACGCCATTTAATCACCTGAATGCATATATTACCTACCACTGAAACAAATCCCAAGCGAACAATCAATAGAACTTGATGGAAAAAAGCAATCTCCCACCAAATTTCCTGCCGTTATCCATTAATACAAGTTGCAGGTGAAAGAAAAGCTATAACTAACGAATTCTTTTGTCCATACCATGTAAAATGAATCATCTAAGAAAATTTGCTTTCACTGCACAAAAATAATTATGGAAACTGAAATGAACCTCCAATTCCAGTACTACCGGCAGGTGAATCAAGCGCAACCCAAAGCAGCGATATTGTAATTGCAATAAGTCCAGCCCATACAAAAACAATCGTCGGTGTTCGCCCTCGCCTACCCATGAGCCCTTTTGCAAATGGATAAAGATGGGCCAAAACCCAAAAGCTAAAGAACACCCCTCCCAACAAACGGCTCCATTGCGGAATAGTGCTATATATAGTTCTGGTAACACCAACCGCAATTGCTATCAAGTTGACAAACATAATTGTAATCGGCAGAACCATCAGCCAAGACCACTTGATCTGATAAAGCTCGGCAAAATCATCGTCGTTGTCGTCACCGGCCAATTTTGAAGTCAAAGTAAACGATATCTCGATTCCTGCAACGATTTTAAGTAGACCTTGGAGCACGGCGGCAAGATGAGCACTCGTGCCACCGATTAACCAGAATTGTTCATTTCGCCACCATTCTTCAAGTGAAATCCCGGACCACTTAATCTCAAGCACGGAAAGCATGCAAAGAGTTAAGGTAATAGTTAAAAGATACACAAGGAAAGTTATACTGAGGCTCTGAACAATAAATTGACCAGAGAAAAGGGAAGCTGCAGGAAGGAAGCAATAGACAATGAGGAAGAATGAGGTAAAAGGGTAAATTCCAACATTGAGATAAGCCATTCTTTGCAAAAACTTTATCTTTGGGCTGGCTAATAGAGCATTATTTCGAGAGAAGAAGATCTCAACAGAACCCGTGGCCCACCGGAGGACTTGATGGAGTCTATCAGTTAGATTAATAGGGGCAGTTCCACGAAATGCATCCCTTTTAGTTACACAATAAATGGATCTCCAACCCCGGTTATGCATCCTGTATCCCGTCACCACATCTTCGGTCACCGACCCATAAATCCATCCCACCCGACCGCCCCATTCGGTTTTTTCTTCATAAGAACTTGAAATGACACTAACAGCCTCAGCAACAGTAGGCGCGTCAAGGAGCTCCAGAGGAATCGTAAGAGCACCTGGAGGTCGCCCGTTTTTGACAGAAGGGTGATCAGCAAGAGGGCGGCCTTGGAATTCTGCCACAGGAATCGAAGCAAGAAGAAAACTCGAGTTCCCAAACTTTCCTGGAAAATTAACGAGACTCATTTCTTCCTCTTCCTCCAAGTCTCCCATTCTGAGTGATTTATTCACATCAGGGGCAGAATGAACAGATGCTGCACTTTTCTTTCGGCGACCAAAACAGCAGCTGCAGCAACCCTGGTCGTATTCTTTAGCCCGGGGTGGGTCAAAACCATAAAGCGCCATCCTCCGAAAGAGGCATCCAGTCCCAACATAAACTGGACCTTGGAGCCCATCAAGGGCACGCATATTAACATCAAAGAACACGGTATTGTGATTTGCGTAACGATCAGAAGGGTCAATTCCCTCAAATCTCTGAGGAAACTGAACGTAACAAATGCGGTCTCCACCACGATCCATCATAAAACACATGCCTTCTCTTATTGCCTGGGAGTTGTAAATGTAGTGGTCGCAGTCGAGGTTAAGAATGAATGGTCCATTTGACAGGATTGCAGAGGCTCGAACCAGGGCGTTCATGGCCCCTGCCTTCTTGTTGTGATCATGGCCGGGGCGTTTTTCACGAGAAACATAGACAAGTAATGGAAGACGAATGTCGACGTCAGTAAAATCAATATGATTTGCATCGTCTTCCATACCGCGAAGTGGTTTATCGCTAGGAGGTTTCAGCATCACCTGCAGTTTACAGTTCCAGCGCATTAAGATAGAAGTTCCTTCCATCTTTACCTCTAAACGTAAAGGGTGATTAATTTAGTAGTGTTGTCGTGATAATAAAATTGTAAAAGAAAATTTGAAGATATTTTGACATTTTATACCAATTATTAAAAATGGATAATTTAAAACCAAAAAAAAAAAAAAAATGTCAAGTTGGACTTTGTTTGTCGAACACATTGATTACCAGTAACATTAGCCAACAGATGTGACAAGGTGAATTTGACCAGTACACATACAATTGAACTTCAAAAAAACAAAGACTAGTACGGAGATCAAGTTGAGAAATTGGAGCATATGCAAAAATAATTCAGGAACCAGAAAAATTAAAAATCATAGTGATAAACCAGTAGAATTTAACAAATTAAAAATTAAATATTTGAAAATAGGAACATATCTTACTTGAATAACGGTTTAATATCAAAAAACATACAAAACATGTTGAGGAAATAAGTAACAAATTGTACTATATGCGGTATAACAAATTACTTGGCAAAATTTCAAAAAACCAATATTCGAATTTGACTTCTTTTTTTTTTTGGAACTTTAGTATCATGGATTGATATTATATATCCCACTGTGTGCTATGTTATTTTATTGATGGAGTTGGATACACAAAACATGTACACAAAATATGCTTGGATCAATTTTGGAAAAAAGGCTATTATCTGAAATGGACCTTTAGAATCATATGAGAACATATCGAAACATGAAAATATGAAATCCACAATAATGCAGGAATTTGATGTAAAATAAGTACCTGTACGATTCCAGTATGATCGCCCCTAGAGTGATCCCTATCAGAAACCATCCAAGTACCAGGCCAGTGTGTTCCATCTGCCATCCAAGTGGCTTTAGGGATCTTCAACTTTTCCACTACCTCTTCATCACCTTGTTCTTTCAGAGGCTTCATTGCCTTAAGTTCCTCCTGAGCATTATATGCGTCAGAACGGCGACGAATCATATCAGGAAGGCCATTGATTCGAACCTTGAACTCATCATACTCTCGCTTTACTCGTCTTCGATCCCTGACAAAATCTGGACCCACCTTATTCTTGAGAGGATCTCGCTTCAAATTGAAATATGACTCGGGGTTTCTCGGCTCAATATCATGTTTTCGGCAAAATGGGACCCACATATTGGCAAAACTTGCAGCTTCCCCCATAGCCTCAAAGGATAGAAGGGAACCTCCATCATCAGACACATAACAAGAAAGCTTATCAACAGGATAATCAGTGGCAAGAATAGAGAGAATGGTGTTTGCGGTAACAAGAGGTGGCTCTTTCTCGGGATCCGCAGTAGAAACAAAGATATCAACCCCTGGAAGATCGGATTTTCCAGAGGGGTTGTTTGGACTCGGCGATTCAAACTTCTCTTTCAACACATTAAGGTCAGTAGAACGATTAACAGGGCAAAGCTTGGGAAGCTGGTCAAGTAGCCAAGAAAATGCAAACCAAAGCTCACAAATAATTGACATTAACCAGAGCCATATTGCATCGTTATTGGGGTTAACAATTCTCCACTGGAGAAATAATGCGAGCACAATCATCCGCACAAAAATTAAAAGCCTGCATGCAAAATATAGCAACATTCTTATTTCTGAATTTTTAACTGAAAAATGAACAATTGCATAATTTGTTGGATTAACTGCAAGTAAATATTATCCAATAGTATTCAAAGAAAATTAAGATGACAAAGGAAGTGATCGAACCTGTATGGACTGATCACAGCAGCAGGTATCTTCAATTTGCGGGTGAGGGGTCGCCATGGTTTGTTGAGAAGCCCAATCTGCTGACCTGCATCAGCATCATTTTTCCCATTCCCTCCTAATCCTCCGCCCTTCGGCCATATTGCATTCCCATAGCCGTAGGTCCCACCGGTCTCAAACAACCATCGGTTATGATCAAAATCCCCGCTATAGCTTCTTGTTAGAGCCGCATACTTGGTCGATTTCATCAACGACAACCTCCTCTCCATCTTCTTCGATGAAAATGTCCTCTCCGTCATTGGGCCCACATTTGATGTAAGGCTTAAATCTGGAGGCCCATTCTCCAATGCAGTCTCTTGTAAGTCAGCTGCACTGTACATCTCTTTACATCCCGGACAAATCCGACCATCAATTTTAACAGCATCAATATAACAATCCGTGCATATTTTAAAACCACATTCACAAGGGAGAATATCTTCACCCCGCTCATCGCTCATCACGTTGCCATCGCAACCTGGTAGAGCACAAAATGAACCTTTTGCCCCAGCCATCTGGGGATGACTCGTTCTGGACTCAATCACCTTGTCCATCAAATGGGCACGAATAACACTGTTATACCCACCCGTAAACAGAGAACTCGCCACATATTGCTCCTCAACCCTTTGCGAAATTGAAGGATCCATGGGTTGATTATCAGGTGCTGGGGGTATATGCACAGTGTAGTCCATGAATTCACCGCTTCTGCTTTCACTATCAAGATTGTCTCTCGAATAATTTACATTATGACCAGATGAAGTCCTGCTCACGAAGGTCACCATCTGAGTAGCAGAAGCCTTACCCTGCTGGGTTTCTGGGGCTTGTGGTGATCTTGAACCCATTATATTGAAACTTGTATCAGGGGATTATATCACCAAACACTGAAATTTTCAAGATGAAAATGAAAATTAAAGCCCGTCAGCAAGGATTCACTTACAGAAAAAAATATATAGAGAGAGAGAGTCCCAGAAAATTCAGACTACCAAGCAGCATTAGATTTAAATAAGGAAATAGTTAAAATAAATTAAAAATTTAAAAACAAAATAAATATGTCCCCAAATTTCGTAACTTTTCTGTCCTGTCAAACCAAAAAGTGAGGTTTTTCAATCTAAAAACTCAAAATTCTTTCCTACCACACGTGCATTGGCAAAGTTCAAACATAATAAAGCAAAGTAGAAAAAACACACAAAAAGTACCTAGAATTTCGATATTCAGAAGTAAAATTAGTGAGGATTGTCAAAAACCATCCCTTAACTCAAGAATAATGCATATTTTCAAAATCCAGAGACTTTGTCTCTCAGTACACACAGATGAGAGTACGATATGAATATTATAATCAGTAACTCAGGTCTTAACCAAATTATTATAAAATAATAGAAATAAAAAGGAATTAGGCGGCTTCAAATAGCGTGTGGGAAACATTCAAAACAATTAGGCCAATATATGTGTGTGTGTGTGTGTGTGTATGCATTGCAACCAACAACTGTGACAAAACGTACAATTTTCATACAGCTTCAGATAAGACCCAGTCAACAAATTTCTAAGCCAAACAGAATAACATAATTAATACCCCAGACTTTGTGTTTGTCACTTTTGCTTAATTTTTCACGATTTAAAAAGTCAAGACTAAGACAGAATACTCGTTCAAAAGACACTGTTCTACAAAACCATTGCCTAGGCATTGCACAAGCGGCCTGGATATTAAAAATTAAATAGTCTTAGGTATTAAAAAATAATATTACATACTTTCAAATAATTTAAATTTTTTTACAATTGACTATGATCAAACAATATAGATCTGAAAGTATTTAAAAATAATTTTTAAAATCGATAATGATATTATTTTTCATAATGTAGACAAGGATTACAACAAAGACACATACAGTATCTGAGAACACAGTTAAACTCCACAAAAACTCAGCTATGTAAATCATAAACTCACCTTTAAGTACATGCAACAATCTAAAACTCAAGTTTAACGAGAGCTGCTAATCCAGACGGCACTTCACCAGAAAACCTAGAAACACAAACGCCTATACATGTATATATATACACACGTACAGAGAGGGGGGGGGGGGATGGGAGAGAGAGAAGATCAGTTTGGGCTTTTGGGTATTGATGATTCTGCTACTACTTTCTATTTTTGGTAATTATGTGAAGAGAAATCAATAGACACGCTTGAATTAGCTCATTCTCTGTGATTCTTTGGACTAACTGGGAAAATAATGTATTTGAGGGAATATTTTTGGAAAGTTAACTAGTCCAATCTAATGTCCTACTTTTTGTTATCTCGTGTTTTAAATTTAATTTAATAGTTATATTACATTTAAATAATATAAAATTTGTATTTATTTTTTATAATTAATAAATTTAAATATAATATAATTATTAAATTAAATTTAAGACAATAAATAAAACAACAAATAAAAAAACAGATTTGGAACTCAACAGATTTATGGAATATAGGGAAGGTCGCTACCGTGTGCTCCTTTCATTGCTGTGTGTACACTCCCTCCCTCCGTCCGCGTAAGGTACAACAGAATTTTTGTCTTAAAAAAACAAAATTGGTTTCTAAGTTTTACATACATAATTTAAATATAAAATATAATGTAAAAATTGTGGAGTTTATCTTTTTCTGGAGAGATTAACAATTATAAATATTATATATATATATATATATATATATATATATATACACACAAACACACACACAAAATAAGATACCCAAAAGAGGTGGAGTATTAATTGGTGTCACTGAACACTGCAGTTGGTTCTTTTGTACTAGTAGTGTCATATGCATACACGTTACATGTGTGGAGTTAGAATAAGAGTTAGAATAAAAATAAAATAAAATAAATAATTGAGAAATAAGTGATGTAGTAAAATTTTGTTGGTGAATTTATTTTTTTGGTAGTCTTAAATTTAAAAGTAAGCGAAAATAGGGGAGAGATAAACGGACAGATATGCGATTTTTTATTTTTATTTTTTATGGTCTTAAATTATTTTTAACGATAATTAAAAATTATTTAAGAAGGATACCATTATTTTTCGGACGCTTTATTAAATATTAGTCATTTGCACACATATTATATGTGTAATTAATCGTGAGTTGAAAAAATGGAGAGAGTTGAGAAAATAGAAGAACTTGAAATTGAAAAGAATTGTAAGGATAAAAGGAGTTAAGATAGAAACGGAAGTTAAAATTATAAATTTTGTTAAATTTTTTAGAAGACACCAACTGACATGTAAGATGAGGATATAATAATTTACATTTTATGGATTTATTTTTTTGTAATTACTGTGTGCACACCAATAGAAAGTGAAAGAATTCATACTCCTGCTTTATAATATAAATAGATGTAATTATAAAGGGAAAAAGAGGATATGTTGCATATCATAGTCAAACTTGGTTATATATCTCTCTAATAACGAAATTTTTAACCTTTTTTATTTTATTTTTTATAATCCAACTATACAGATAACAAAAACATGAAAAAATAAGAAGGTCTAATAATTTTGATGTAGCTTTATGTAGTAAAACTCTTTCATCTTATGTATTAAAATTTCATTATATTTATATTGCAATTTTAATCATATAGATTTACTACCTTCTTGATTTCAAATAGTGGGGTTTTACATCATTAAATTTTCTAAAAATTAGTAAAATTCTTTATTTATTAATGTTCTTATCACCTAATATAAAATTTATTATTAGAGCGATATATAGCCAAGTTTGGTTATGGCATACCATATATATTTTTTTCCAATTATAAATATGAATGTGTAAATTAATTAGGAGGGGGGGGGGGGGGGGGGGTAAATGAACATAAAACCACAATTATCAAAACTGAATCGAATATTGAATCGGACAAGAAAGTGGTTTGATGATTTAGTGGCTCAATCAGTTTAACTGGTGTTTGGATCGATTGAATTGGATTTTTATTTTAAATAATTAAAAATATTAATATGACGTACAAAAAAATAATATGCACTATATTTACTTTTTTTAATTCAATAATTTTGTAAATCTATATCAATTTTGTTTTATTGAAAAGCTTCAATTTGATATATATGTCATAATATTTTAAATTTATAATTAAAAGCTAGTATTATTGGTCAATGACGTTGGATGTCAAATCACTCAAATCCTCTATTGAGGTCATAATCCAATGGTTAAAACTAAAACCTTGAGACTCTTCACTTTTTAAATGTCTCAGGTTCGATTCTCAACTATGCCAGAATTATTTGCCTATTTTATGAGATTATCTTACACACTATTGTGGATTATCCATTATTATGGAGTCTCTTACCCATGGAGTCTCTTACCCATTATTATGAAATTTAATTAATTAGCTCGTGTGAGAGTTGAATTCTTGTCTTCAATGTTTAATGATCTTATGTACCAACCAATGATCTTATGCAACAAACGAAAGGCATAGACTAGACGGAGGAGCTCTCCTTTATCTCCTTACTTGACTAGCTTGTTATAGCGCCGAAATCTCCTTACTTGACTAGCTTGCTATAGCGCCGAAATCATCTCACTCAAGCCTTC
>JAUMHB010041329.1:0-18585 GCA_032359685.1 Pittosporum tobira
TCTCCGTAAACAAGATAAAGTGAAAACTTGGTGCTTTAAGCAGGAAGACATTTATTTTTTTAAAGTCTTTTGTCGAAGATGTGTTAAGAGTTTTACATACGAATGGCTTATACTATTTAAGTACTCAATATTACTAGGAGCTGTGATATGTAAAATAGTTTTGATTTCGATTCCAGGAAGCTAGTCCGGAAGGCGGGAAAATTCAAATGCATTTTGAAGAGCTCTTAAAGAACAACACTGGCATTTTTGTGGTAAATATTCCCCAAATAATTCGTAGCTTATGGTTGAATCCCTGGGCACTACGTCATATTATTACTTCGAGTATATCTATACTTACTTCAGGCTGATTAACTTCTCCAAATGAACTTATTCTGCAAGATGATATGTTATTGCACCACAACTTGTGAAATATTGGATATTTTAGGTTTGTGGAATTAAATAACTAAATAAGAGATAATTTTCTTGAATTAACGATAAATGCTCGTTGTGATCCCTGACAGAAACACCCGTAATGTTAAAATTGTCTCTGCAGTTAAAAACTTTCAATCTTGGTTGTTATTCTTGTCATTTTTTACATAGATTTGGCATTTTCTACTTCATACTTATTACTTACACTCAATGTTCATTTTGTTGTTTTGTAGGAAGAACTTTTGCTAGAGCATTTCAGTGATCTTATCAAGTTTGTTAAAACTCGAGCTTGTAAGTATCCAACAAAATATATTGTACGACCTCTGCCCCACAATAATGTCCACTTTTTGAATTTTTAAAATCAAATTGATCATTTTTAAAATAAAAAAAAAAGTATGCATACTTATTTCGACTTTGAAAGCATGAAACATGGAATTAGTCGTAAATTCAATGTTGGTATCATTATTTATATGCTAAAAAGTTGTACGAATTATTGATTTGAAAATTAGTCAATTTGACTTTCAAAAATAGAAAGTGGACATTTGTTGTGGGACGCTTACCAACAATTGTTAAGTTAGCTTATTCCCAAAATACTTTTATCAGCCGAAGACTCGAGTTCCGGCTGCGAGAGGCCGATCACTATTGCTGAAGTTGAGCCGCTTGTGAAGGACTTTGCCAGTAGATGGAAAGCGGCAATAGAGCTGATGCACAAGGATGTCATTACTTCTTTTAGCAATTTCCTTTGTGGGATGGATATCTTAAGAGCTGCGTTGACTCAACTGCTACTATACTACACCAGACTCTCAGACTCCATAAAGAAGGTTGTTGGTGGGTCCGCATTAAATAAGGATCTTATTTCCATTCCATCAATAATGTACGAAATTAGGAAATACTCCCGAAGTTTCTAGGTCACTGACTTCGGGTAGGCCCAAAATTAATGTTAATTGGTTTGTGAAAATTATAGAAACCAGCTTACTTCAAAAATACATTAGAAGAGAGATTCAAAGATGTTTCATTCCTGTTGGTGATATTCAAATATTGTTTTGAGTTGTAGTTGAATCAGCAGCACCGGTACAGATAGGGTTTTGGTTAGATGTTGCAAGTTGGATGAATTGGTGAAATTTTCGCATTAATAACCAACTTTATGTTTGGTAGCAATGTTTATTCACTTCTGTTCTTGATCTCAAATTTTTAGAGAGTTGAACATAAAATGCATGTACCAAGGAAGGAATTTTTCAATTTTGTTGGTAAAATCTTGATAACTGTTGAGAATTTTCCCAAATTCATTACAAATATGGTGCATTTGTATATGAGTTACAAACGCATTATACCGGTAGAGAATTAATTATTTGCATTTTGGCATGCATGCAAATTTTATCATGCCTTGTGTCACATGGATAACCTTTTCACCTAATTCTCATTATATGTATTTTCATTATGTGTGGGAAGCTTGATATTCAAATTTGTTGAAAGTGAAAAGTGATAATGGTTTTAAGGGCATTATTCAAATTGCCAGAAATAGTCCTCTAATATCTCATCTTTTCTTTTTTGATAATTGCAACATTTATTTTTAGTTTGATCTCTCTTCTTGTTTTAGGATTTTAGTTATCTTTCACTCTTATTCTCTTGCTTCTAGGCAGATCATCAATTTCAAGAAGTCTGGGCTTTTTGTTTAGCCCAAGCAAGGATGCTACATTCGTCCTCTCTCTATTTTATTTTTATTTTTATTTTTATTTTTTTCAGCTGGTCTAATTTTTTTTCTTTTTTTTTTTTTTTTAAGTACTTGGGCCATCCTTTCATTGTTGATAAGAGTAAAATTCATTCATTTGGCTTTGTTAAAGAAAAACTGCAATCCGGGCTTCATTTTTGGAAGGAAAAATTATTATCTGCTATAGGTAGGAATGTCCAGCTGCAAACATGTTCTTGCATTCGTACCCATTTTTGGGATCATAAGATGCTTTCGGTGTGACCCAGATACGAAGAAAACCCGTTAGGTTGCTTGGGATAAAATTTGTAAGTATAAGAAAAATGGTGAACTAGATTTTGAGCTAAATTTTACTCTCAGCTAAGCAAGCTTGGATGATTCTTTCTTGGCCTGGTTCTCTTATTACAAAAACTTTGAAGCGTTAAAAGACGGTAACTTTCTTGATTCCAAGGAAAAATAATTATGATTATTGGGTTTGGCGAGGAATCTATAACGGTAAAAAGTTTATTAAGGAGAAATAAGGCAAGTAAATTCGTAAATGCAACTTAATTCACATTTGAGATGACTAGAGATGCACAAAAAGACCGACATTGCAGGCCTTAACCTAGAATTGTCAAGACCAGTCTTTATTTGAAAAAGACCAAATCAGGTCAAATTATGTATCAAAAAACAAGATCAATTGAGAACTACCGGCCCTCAACTGAACTTTTTTTTTTTTTTTTTTTTTACAATTTATAAGATTATTTAAATTCATTTTTTCTATATATAACTTTCAAAATACTTTTATTAAGTTAATAGTTCATGATTCTATTTTTATTATTAGTTAAAATAGTTATTTTATATAATTAGTTATATAGTTATGTTATACATGTAATTATATAATTATTTTATATAATTAACTATTTTACATAGTTATTTACTTTATATAATTAGTAATTTATATTATTATAAACTTATTTTTACAATACTTAGTAATTTTTATAAAAAGAGTATTAAAAACCAAAAGAATAATTTTTATAATACTTGATAATTTATGCAAACTTTTCATAAAGATTTTAAGACTGGACCTAGGTTGGTCTTTAATCAGTATTAGTCCAAAGACTGAACTAGACCAAGCCGGTCTTTCTCCTAATATGTGGACCTGTTGAGTCATTTTGATTTTTTAAAAACCAGTCCGATCCTAACCAGCCCGACTTTGACCAAACCAGTCTCAGTCAAGACATGGGTACTCAATTTTTTGTGCATAGACTATTGGGCAAGTAATGGTAAAATTTAAATAGTTGCACCTCCAATAGATGGGTGGACAAGTGATGGCTTTGATGTCTGCACAATAAATTTGTTAACTAATAAGATGGGATATTGGTAAAATTAGATATTCAATCACACACCTCATTAACACGATCTTGTTCTGGGTATTGCATGACCTGTTCTTGCTAGCAAGAATGACTTTTATTGAAAATTCACTTATAATAATCGAATGACAGTTAAAGTTTGCTTACCATTTAGCTTATGATATTGCAAAGACGAATAATGTGAATATCTCACGAGAGACTTCAAGGTTAACCAATTATTATTGTGAAACAACTATTCAACCACAGGTTTGGAATTTTCATATTCCTCTAATTGCACTACTTGGGTTACCGCTTTAATGAAAAAAGAGCAAAAATTGTTCATGGTGCCACCATGGTATGCCCCATTCACTAGAGCTGTCTGGTTGGCTAGTGATTTTCTATTCTGTATATAGAGGACTGGTTTATCTATGTCAAGTCTACTCCACTTCTCAGACTTGCTTAATAGCTTTTGTAAAAATATTAGCAGCACCTTCAATCACTGTTGTATGTATGTTACCAGGGGCATCGTTAAACTAGTATTTTTCTTTAAATATCGTAAAAATCTCTCATCAAACAAGCACATACAATTGCTAACAAGACTCGAAAAACTCACTCCTTAGTTTAGTTTATAAATAAAATTTCTTATAATTACCAAAAAAATTAAAAATAAAAAAAAATAGTCAGTTAAAATCGAACATGCAAACAAGGTGTATGATTAAATGCGAGGACACAAACAATATGAATTTACAGCAACCAATACCAACCTTGAATTAACTTGATATAGGAATATAAAATGCAGCTCGCATAGATGACTGTTGTCTGTCCAAAAACTCCCCCAGCTTTGCACCTATAGTCTTGCAATTTTAAAATTTCCAAAACTGGTACAATGATTTTTAACTCAACCTGCAACCAACAAGAGCCATTCAAAAACACATACTAATTGCCTTTGAGAGAGTTTCTTGCTTGCTCGTTTCATCTTGACTTTGTGATATCTTATCTTGGTTTGTAGATACGTACGTTGTTTCAGTCCGTGGATAAGAAGCATTACAAATTTAAAAGAACCAAATTTTAAATTGAGGGATAAAAAATCTCAAAATGATAAAATATTGAACAGCAAATATAGAGGTAATATATATATATATATATAATCACTTTAGACAAGTGCAATAATGTATTATTTCCTTTCTAGCTGTAATTAATTTGGCAGCCTCAATCAATACGAAATAAGTTCATGAATGGGTACTCAGGACTATTAAGTGACCAAACATAACATTACCATTTCAAATGTTCAACTTGAGGCTCATTCCCTTTCTTCTTTTCTTATTTTTTGCAATTCAAGTCGTATGGCTAGTTCGTGTCATGGAACTTCACGTCATGCTACTCCGTGTCCGGACCCTGTCTATTATCATTTGCCTTCCAGACAAATCTTCTTCATAACCAACAACCTGTAATTTAATTATGAGCAGCAAAAAGGGTCTATAAGGTACAGGATTTTGTTTTACATTTCTTTATTGTGGCAATGCACTCTTGAAACATGTAGTTACTGCTCATAGTTCAAATCAAAGGAACTTGGCCCATCCATTCCAAAAGTAGAGATGCCTATTTACTTTTTTAGTCGATTTACAAAATTCTAAAATTCAAATTTGATACGAATATTTGTTTCTAGTACAAACTGCATAATTATTTAAAACAAAATAAGAGGTACTACTAATTACACGTTAGTTGATTCCAACAATTACATGATTTCATATTAATTTGGATTTTACAATTTCACAAATTGGCTGAAAAAAAGCCTAGGCATAGCGAATTTTGGAACCGAGGGAGTAATAATAGTAAGTGAGAATATATAAAAACCTGGGATTCTGTTTGCGTTTCACTGAAACCATCATAAATGCCTGCTCTTTTATCTACAGACGGAGTACCATTCTCCTCCTTTTTGTCAGTCCTGCAGCAAAGCGGGCTAAAAGCTGAGTCAACTGAGAATAAAACATGTGAACCTTGCATTTGACTCCAAAATCTTTTGTGTCGAAAGGGTAGACCTCAGTATGTCCTCTGTTTATTAAAATCGAGCTTATACTACTTGGCTGAAGTTCTATAAGATTATCCAGCAAGCTAAATAAATAAACCATGTAAAAAACAAGAAATAGATACTTAATTACTTTAAGAGTAAAAATAACAAGAGAATGCACCTGTTTATCCAGTGCTTCGACAACCGGAAAACAGATTGAGCGTCTGCATCATCTTGACCAAGGATTGAACAATCAGACGAGAAAAGCTGTATTCTCTCAGGTGACATCTGATCTTGAATCTAATACCAAAAGTCAAATAATCAAATATTAACAAGTTTACACTCAAACAGAAAGCATTAATCGCCTAATATATGCCAATCAAAAAACTTAGATAGATAGATAGGTATATTCTTTTTACCTTGCTCGTTTCCTCTAACAAATCTTCAATAGCTGAAGCTACGTCAGGAACAGGACAAGAAACTTCCCCAGTTTTTTCCTTTGAGTATGCTTTGTTGGAATTAATCACACAGATTGGATCGATTTTATTTTCTAGAGGAGAAAGTTTCCTGTTTCGGCTTTCGTCATCCGAAAGCCTTGCCCTTTTATGGACATTATTATATGAATGGTTTGCCTCTTCCTTAACCCCGTCAATTCGGCTGCCAGTAACTTCACTTTGTAAATTTTTCGGGTCTTCTGACTGACTTAGAAACTCGGACCCGTCAGCCCCGGATACCATTCGAACAGCTTGAGTAGGATACTGGCTCATGGTGCAGACTCCTGCCTCTCGGTCTTGAGAAGTAGCTTCTTTTGGACAAAAGGGACCTGGAGCAACAACTACATTCTGTCCAAGACTATCTAGTTAGCAGACCGCATAAATATGACTAAGTGGTGGAACCAGAGTTTTCAAAATGTTGGGACCGTCAATAATTTCCGACAAAATTTGAGAAATTTTATAGACCAATATGTTCCTCTTTACAGAAATTGGGGTACTTCTTTTTGACTAATTAGTTTAAGTACTTAATTTGACCATTTTACAAAATTGAGGTTAGTATCTATTTAAAATTGTGGGTACCATAGTTTTAAAATTGGGATCCATATAAAAAATTTATTACTACTCTGACCCCAAAGAACGGCCTGTTTTGGACTTTTTCTGGTCAAAGTGACCATTTTTTTAGATTTCATCTTTGTATCACTTTTTTTTTATAAATTATAGACGACGAGAATATGACCAACTTTTTAAATTTAAAATATATACTTAGTTTTTGAAAAAGTCAAAGTTGGGGTTATTTTGGGATGGAGGGACTGAGGGAGTACATAAAAATGAATTTTGAAATTAAACACAACTACACAAGTATGGGGAGATGGAGAGTTGGCACTAACCTGTTTGACACACTCAGATATCCACTCAGAAGTAACTGGAAGTATCCCCCACTTACAAGCAGCCTCATACTTGGGCCCACTGGTGAACTTACAAAGTAAATGGGTCACCTTTCTAGTCAATTTTTCTACAAATTTGGCTCCAAGTACAAAGCATAAATTTCGTAGTAGTACTCTCTCTTTTTCATCATACTGGGAAACACAGAAGCGTATCTTTTCGAATCCAGGTAATGGAATCCAGCAGGGTAGCGGAGAATAGAGAATATGACTGTCAACATCGAGCAGGTGCCCATCCTTCAATAGCAAGTTACAATTTTAATTAGTATCTGCCATTTACAGAAGGTTAAACTCTTGTGTCTTGTTTCAATTTCTATATATATGTATATATATATAGACTCGAGAAGGTTAAACAATGATTGCAATTATATACTCATCTTTGTCCATGGTGTACTGGTCAAGCAGCATTAAAAATATTGCTCAAAGTTGATAGTGTTACACTCGTTAACATATACTTCGTATTTATGTGCCAAACACAGTATGCAGAAGAATTTTTTATTTTTTTTTAAGTGAGATGAGGGACAAACATCGTTATAAGTTGTCCAGGATGCCAACCGCTACTAAGAACCTAACAGAATTTTCAATGTTAACCTGCTTCCTGGGCTTGGCTTGAAAGAGATTTTAATAGCTACAGTATGTAGAAGTAGAAGAATTTATGTGCCCGGTGTGTAGAAGTGAACAAGTCTAGTGAATGAGTTGGTGTGATGTATGAATCTAATGATGTATCAGTTCAAGTCGATCTCAACCAATAATAAATAGTTATCTCCAGTCACGACAGTAAGGTATGTTTGAAACTTGAAAAACTCGACGGAAAAGAAAGGAAAATAAAATGAAATCAAAATTTTTTTTGGAGCTTTCTTAACCATCTGTGACAGCTTACGTGATGGAAAAGGGCAATCAAATTCAGATTTTCAGAAATTCACAAATAAACTGGCCCATGACTCATTACTGTAGACATCTCTTCACAATAACTGTGATGACAGAGGGATAGTACCGTCACAATATGAATTATGTCACTGTAATTAAAAGAATCTAGAAAGATTCTTCTAGGTCATCTAAATAGTTCTAAAATGTGTACGATAAAGATTAATTGCAAAAATAAAACAGGAAATTAAATTTATGAAAAATGTAATTACCTCTAAACAAGAACGAATCCAATGGCTAGATACACTAGTACTCCCTCTAACATGAGTCAGACTTTTCACTGCACCATGACACTCAACAAGGAAGTGAACATTCTTTTCTGTCTGCCAGCTCACGACCTCTCCTCCACCTTGAGTAATCCATTCAATAATTTCACCTCTCTGGGCAGATAAACAATTCAAATCTCTCAGTTAAACTAAGTGGAAACTAAATAGAGGGAAAATATTTAATGTCTAAGTCTATCCCTAATATTCTATATATGTTTCATAATGTCAGTCAGCATTTTATAAATATTTGATAGATAAGTCACTTAGCTGATAAATCACAACAAGAGAATAGCTTACCCGCTCTTCAGGAAAGGAGCTCGAAAATTGAAAGAGCTTCTCCTTGAATACAGTTGATACTTTTTCATGGCCAGAACCATGCTGTGTCTTCTGGTAACACTTATCACTGACATTATGACCACAAGTTTGACTTTCATTAGTGTATCTACAAGTTGGTACCACGGAGCTGTCCCTTTTCATGATAATTTCTGGTGCTTTACTCTTCTCACAGGACACTGATGGCCCAGGATTCATATTTTGCCTTACTGGATCATCCATCAAGACAGATTTTCCTTGTTTCAAAACCGTCTCCCTCATCACGGCTCGCTTAGTGGAGGATTTAAGATCTATAAATGAGGAAATGCAATTGATAAATATATGTGTGTGTGTGTGTTTAAATATATCTGAACAAATAAATCCAACTGGCAAGTTTTTGGAAAGGTTATCATACCTTTTGGAACAAGCAAATCATAAGCAATGTGCCTGCGGAGTACAGGAATTTCTTTCTTCTCACGATCACAATCTTGAAGCCATATAGTTCTAACAACAGCTATAACACCAACGGCTGCTAGGGCCCTTAGTTCCTTTTTCTCTCTGTATAATGATTAATTTGTAAGAAAAAGGTGAATCTTAAGCTTCAAAGATCCTGAATTTTATCTCAGTATTTACACAATTAAAGGCTTTAATGATGTATAAAAACATGGGATTACAGCTAAACAAGATAATCAAGTGCATATTAATTAGAAAATGATACTACTGCAAAAAGGAAGCTCATACTAGTATAAATTTGGATGAACTTACATCTCTGAGGGAGTTCCAACAACTATGTGTGTCAGTTTTTCATTCAATGACATATAGCGGGACCCGCCACCTCTGCGGACCATGTTGACTAACTTTCGCATTTCTGAACCATCAAATCCAACAAGTAAAATCCTGCAATCACATAAGTACAAATCGTTGTCATTCGTTTGGGAGTCATCGGCAACACAGCCATCAAAACTTATATCACGTCTCAGCTGCTGCACAGTAGGTTCTCCGCCACTGTCCTCTTTGATAAATGCAGGAGAAGGTTCTGGAAATCTTGCAGACATGTCCTGTGAGAGAGTAGCTTCGAGGTCCAAATCCGTCATTTCACCACATTTGACAGCTGGCAAATTATCATCTATGGCCAGAGAAAACGGGCTGGATAGAGAATGTCCTACAAACTTGTCTTGGGTATTATGCTGAGCCTTCAAAGAAGCCCTTGCTGTATTGTTAGATGTGGAGCTACCCTGAACAGGATAGGACTCCTCATTAAGACAGGCTATTGAACAAAAAAGGATAAACTTGGTCAGACAACACTCTGAGGACTCCCAGACAAAATATAAGAGCATTATTGACTTTTATAAATTGACTTGTAACATTTTTAAATTTAAAGATAAATGAACTTAATTGATTATAGTGAATACAGTTGTGAAAATCCTGAACTATGCGGCAAATACTATTAGTTGAAAAATACAATTTCTTCAAAACTCAAACAAATCCATGTTAATTTGAATTCGAAAGTGTTCAAAGTTGACTTTTCAAAAGTCAATAATGCTCTTATAATTTGGAACGGAGATACACTAAATAAAACAACAAACTACAGCATGACATCAATATGAGCCAGTACCTCTTCTAGCAACCGACTGATCAAACCATTTCCTGGTAACAACATAAATG
Organism: Pittosporum tobira; assembly: GCA_032359685.1. Taxonomy (NCBI): domain Eukaryota; kingdom Viridiplantae; phylum Streptophyta; class Magnoliopsida; order Apiales; family Pittosporaceae; genus Pittosporum; species Pittosporum tobira. The sequence goes on from JAUMHB010041329.1 coordinate 10,055, forward strand.
TGACCCCATCTTTTTGCAACCTTGAATTTGTCACCTTCAGGAGCGTACTAAGAGTCAAGGAAACTAGTGCTGACAATAATTTTGAGGAAACGAAAATTCAAGATGTTATAAAGCTAAGTACTCAGAACAATTAAATCAGATAGTCATTGCAAAACTAGTGCAGGATATATCGCAAACTAAGTGTGTGCACTTCTTGGTGAGTTCAGCAGAATATTTGCCACCATTTTGAATGACAAGCTTCTCCATCTCCTTCCGCTCATCTGACAGAAACATGGATAAATATAGCTTATTTATAGGACTGAGGAGGATAGCATGCTTAAGCAGAACCAAGACATAACTTCTAAAAAATTTATAAAGTCGAAATCTATTATATAACTAGTCAACCTGCAGGAACTTTGGTGACGCAAATTGTCAACCCAGCAAAAGGAACAACCCTGTATGAATCCTGAGGAACAATACGGTGCTCTTTCCAACACTGATGTAACCAACTCATAGAAACAATTGGTTTCTTTAGAACGTTTAAAGCCCACTATTAAAATTAAGACAACCCATTAGTGAATTTCCTTCAAGTACAAGTGTAAATATATACACACATGAAATTCAAAGGTAGTATCTCCTACTAAGACCATGTAATCTACCACGTGACAACTAAGCTGGATTATTTGAATTCATTTACTAATTTGCCATAAGTGACAGGTGCCATAATCATTCATACTTTAATACTTTTCACTAATATTAAACCGTAAACACTTTTAGAAGAATTGATGTAGCAGAATTTCAACATTAAAATGTTACCATAATGTTAAAAAGATTAGTATTAGATTTCTCGGTGGCATATGATGGAGAATTTAATAAACCTCAACCTTAATACCCCAAGCATGCTTAAGAGAGGTTTCCCTTACAGTCAATTAAATCATAGGTGCTTGATTACCTTGACGAAACTACACCATATGCTAACAATACCACACATTGGGTGGGGAGAGGATGAAATAAAATTCAGACTTATTGACTTTAATTAAACAAGATTTAGAATAAAATGAAATTGAAGACCTTGTATTTGGCAGTTAAGACGGTCTTCACAATAACAAAGCTAACATCCAATGAAGGTTTACTTTGCAGAACACCCCCCATAGCTGTCACCAACTTTCCAATCTCATCCTACAAGACAAAATGATAACTCAATAGCAGGCATAATCTGCGATACCAGGGAATGGAATGTATCTGAGATGTCCCCGCTAGAATGCATTTAGCATGTCCATAGATTAAATTACTTTATTTTCAAAATAAAATGTAGAGCTAAACCACAATGAAATTGGCATACAATTCAGGGGGGGGAATAAATTCTCAATTGTTATCTTTCTTGATATATGCATTTTGTTGCATCATAGACAGATAAAAAGAATATTGTGTAGGGACCTACTTTTCTTCACACAATGAAAATACTGAGAATATGAACCACATGCTTAAACATATGGACCAGACTCCAGCAGCGAAGATATCTTGTTGGTAAGGTGAGCAATTGACGCATTCTCCCTTTCAAACAATAAGAAAATACTGCCTCCGTCCCTTTTTATTTGTCCTACTTTCCTCTTTAGTTTGTCCCAATTTATTTCTCACTTTCCTTTATTATACTATTTTTTATCACATTTTTCCACACTACCCATATTTAATTAGCCAACTTTTTCAATGGAAGAATAACCCACTAAAAATATAAAACTCATGTACTTTCATCAAATTTTCTCTCTTTCCACTATATATAACAAACTTTTCTCATTGGTTCTCACATAATAAGATGACAAGGGTATTTTGGAGAGAACATTATTTTTCTTAATGGATATGCATTGTCTAATTAGGACAAATAAATTAGGATGGAGGGAGTAGCACTTACCATTATAAAATTTGATTTTAAAATCAAATCGTGGTCAAAGGGTAAAAACTACGGATTTTTACACACATTATAAAAAACAGGGGAAAAATTAAATTAAATTAACCTTGTTCAATGTTGACCATCTGAAATTCTTAAAAGTTTCACTTTAAATTTTTAGGATGTTGATAATTGACTTCTTATCAAAGTCAAAATAAAAACCCTCTTTCTCAAATAGAGGGAGTAAAATATTTTAACAGTTAAAAACCATTGCCTGCCCAAAAAAAATATCCTTCCTGCCGCCATTATACGCTATATATGTGTGTGCGCGCAATTATGCAGTGAAAGCTGTAGCTGCAACACAAAATTCACTTATGTAGTTCAGGCATTATACCTTTTCATCCATGTCAAAACCAGATGCCAGTATTTTGACACCATCCAGTGCAAGGCAACAAGTGAAACCTTGTTTAGGCAGCACCCTATGTTCTTTTGCACAGGAAAGTACACATCGAGGGCCTGTCAAGAGGACAAATACCCGTCAAAACTAATGGAGTATGATTTAGCAACCCTTCCCTTTGGCACATAAAAATATGCTGAACAAGCTAATTGAAACATTTCAAGCACTTCAAAATCCAACCTTGAACATAATTTGTATGTTAATTGGCGCACACTACTATAGGCTTAAAATCCAACTTAAATTCTTTTTAGTTGCACAAATTACAGAATAAGAATTTGTTTAAATATCAAGGCCAAACAGCCAGCAAGTTCTAACCATTCATTATGCTCCTTCCTTACAGGCTTCTTTTTCAGATTTTAAAAAGTCAACATGAAAGGCCCTCCCCCCATTCCACAAAAAGGTTCCAGTTCCCAAATTTTTTTCTTCCACAAATAGTTACATTTTTATTCATACAGTATACACTCCATATAATGCCCTCAAGTTACTATTGTAATCTCCTCATAATGCCACTGCAACTAAACTAACTACTTATTATCTTTAGGGATAAATATCGACGGTAAATACTCCCTCCGTCCTAAAAACAATGGCCAAAACACTAAAAGTCTGCATATTAAGGAAATCTACTTTTTATGAGAGATAAAATATTTGTTACTATATTACCCCTATTTTTGGGGCCACCCAATTATTATTTCAACCAACCTACAAAAGTCAACTTTTCACCTACCAAAAAGCAAGTGCAAAAAAGTCATTTCATCAAAAAGATACTTACTTAGGCCATTGTTTTTAGGACAAAATAAAGGGTCCTTGGGCCATTGTTTTTGGGACGGAGGGAGTATATGCTTAGTGGAGTATTTTTCAAGTGTCCTACATACTTGTTTTCTTTCGATAGAGGGAGTATTTTCGGATGATACTCTTTTTTGTGGAACAGATGGACTAGTACTTGTTTTCTTTCAATAGAGTATGTTTCAACTTTCCTACATACTCCATGCCATATACCCTAGCAGGGACATACTGACCAAAGCTGAAGACTTAACAAGAACCCAAGCTACTCCCTCCACTCCACAAAATGAGTCATATTTCTCAATTTATTATGTTTCACAAAAAGAATTCCATTTTCAATGATGGTAAAGTAACAGGCTGAGCATTGCATTACAATTTCACACTACCATGCCACCACTAACTATGCAATCATTACTTGAGGGATAAAAATGGGACAAAAAAATTGAATCCTAAATGGGACTAATTTTGTGAAAATTGCACACATACCCAGTAAATTACAGCCCTTTTTTCGAAGATCATCGAACTTCTCCTGCAAATTCAAAGAAACTCGCGTCAAATTCAGTTCAAATTAAAGTGAAATCAAAGAGGCTGTATGTCAGTTACGTGATCACGAGAGGAGATAATATGGTAATCGTTGGGACCGTTCTTGGAAGGATTGCAGCAGAGGAAGATCTGAGCTCCGTTGTGCTTGAGAGCATCGTGAAGCGAATCGAACATCTCCGGCGGGACTAGGTTTCGGGACATGAACACGTTGGCTCCCTTAAACGTCATCGTCTTCGATCTGATTTCGGGATATATGTGCTGGGTGTGATTTTTTGAGTGGGAGATTATTAGGTTTTTCAATGGGAAAATGAAAGAATTACGCGGGAAGGAAGAAGAGGATGATATTATTTGTTGGGGTTGTGGGTTATGGGTTGAGCAGTGGATGGGCTCTTCTTTGAATATGAGCCCACCACCACTTGTTTAATTTAAACAATTGAGACGTGTCTCTATGATAGTCGTCGTCATGTTCCACTACAACTACGAAATTTGAAACTTACAACATTGAGGACATACTAGTCATTTTGTATTTTACCTAAAAATAATTTATATTTACATTCTAAAAATCTCATGTGCTCATTTTATGCATGTATATAATACGTAGTTATTAAAATTGGAATTATTTGAACAATTTTTCGATCCAATTTATGAGATTTACAATTAAAAGCAAAGGAAATTATTTGGACAGGACGATTTTTTTTTTTTTTTTTATGAAAAAACGTTCAACTGGCTAATGAAGAAAACTATCTGAAACCCAAAGAAGTAGAAGAAGAACTCAGACGATATCCAAATTTGAGATTTGGTATTTAAAATCCTCTATTTGCAGATTGTGAACTACATATATGATTCTTCATGAAAGTTCATGAATCTGTAAGATAGTTCTTTTTTTTCTTTTTTCTTTTTTTAAATAAATTATTTATTATTATATTACAAATATAAACAAAATTTTGCATAATCTCTAAAAAAAAAAATTATTTCCAAAACACTCTCTTTTTATTTAAAACTTGTACTAGAATATCTATTTTTAAAAAGTTGTCATTTTTTAAAAGGTATATCTAATTTTATAAGCCATAGAGTAACATATTTATATATTACTAGTAACAATTTACTTATTAATCCATCTGTTCCAAATTTTAAAATAATTATAATTTTGGTGTAATATATTTGTGAAATTCTAAAATTTATATTTGGAGTCAATGTATTTTATTTTAATTAATATCAAGTCAATGTTATAAATTAAATATAAAATTGTACTATAAGTCAACTTTAAAATTTTTAACATATTTATATTATAATTTAAATACTAAAATTTTACAAATTTAATTTAAATAAAATTTAAAATTATTTATAATTTTTGAACGAAACCGAGGGAATAATATAGAGAAACTCAATACTTTAGAATTTTGATGATCCTTATCCAGTAACGGCCCAACTTTTTATTGGAAAGTCCAACATGATCTCCTCCCGGAGGCTCTCAGTTCTCTCATTTGCCCATTTGTCATAGCTTGCACAAATCAATTTACTTATTCCGTTCCATATTATTTGTAATATTTTTTAAAAATATTTTATAAATTTTATAATATTTTAAAGTAAATTTAATAAAATAAATTTTTTATTTTATTTTATTTTATTTTATCAAATATGACTCATCACTTCAATAATTACTATTACATTATGATTTATTATTTTAACTATTATTATATTATATAAAATTATAATATCAATATTATGACTAAACGTGTGGACTTTGAACCTACGTTTTGAGATAAAAACAAGCCGCATCTTTTTGACCAAATCCATATTTGAACCCGCTCAAACAAGCCCAACTCACATACTATCCCCCGCTTGCCACAATTAGTTAATTTTATAATTTTATTACCCAAAATACTTGATAAATAATTTTTTTTTTATATAACTTTTAGATCAAACGTTCGGATGATATGTTGGTATTATTAGGGCCTATTAAAGCTGGACCAACCATATATATATTTATATTGGGTCATTTGCATGATCAAATATATTATATTTGAAAATATTGCATCATTAACTAATCCACAATAGTTAACCTTATGAAGTCTTCTTTAATAATAGGTTCTTTCCCATCTCCAGCTCGAAGTAAGAATTCAGAAAACTGCTCATCATCTAAGGATCGTATATTTTGCTTTAAACATAAAATTCTTGTTGTATCCTTCCATAGTGATGATCTCATTATAGAAGCATCATCAAGAAGTTGTGATTGGTACATTAAATAACAAAAGAAAGAACATGTTGTCTAAAATTACCGCCCGAAATAACCAACTTTCCACCACCTAAAGGTAAATCAAGTATGTAATAATGTTCTTAAAGTCCAATTTAACGACTCAAATGGATGTGGATGCCTCATCCCAAAGAATATCCGTTGCTCTTTGTAATAATTTGGCAAGATCTGACTGCTTACTAATTGCACATCCAATTTTGAATTGAGAATGTGCTGCTGTCATTCTCCTAGACAAGAATGTGTTATTGTTGTATTATTAAATGTCACTGTAGCAATTGCTACAGTGACCATTATAATTCTCAAGCTCAATATAGAAACGTATTTGTGGTTTTATTAGGACTATTAACAATTTATTTTTGTTCAATGACTTCCATAATTGATGTATAAGTGATTCAATTTAGAAATAAAAATTAAGATCGTATGAAGATTATAGTGATAATGGGTATTCATCAAATTAATTATTAATTAATTCTTGGGTTATAAGAGCAAATCATAATCAAATACTCCAAAGTATAATCTTCGTAAAGCAAAAGGCATGGTGTTTTTATATACTCGCAAATTTTCTATATTTCTGCTACTTGTTTGATGCCATTAACTGTTCACATTAACAAGTGTGCATAATTAAAAATATTTTTAGAGTATCAGGTAGTGAGACACTATATATATATATATATATATATAGTACATCCATCATTTTTATTTTTATTTAAAAAAAAAAAAAAAAAACATGTCGAAAGCAATGAACGCCACCTTCTTCCTCCTCTCACCACCACTCCCAGGCCCCCCTCCGAACCTCCCCACTATCTCCACTAAACACTCACCCCACCTACTCCCCATCCTCACCTCCCCATTCCCACCTCTCACACCTTACCCCAAAACGCCCCGACCCGACTTCAGAATCTTTGTCGACGACGGAGACGACTGCGACATGGACGAGGACGAAGTCGAAGAAGTGGATAACAAGAAGGATTACGACGTCGAGTACGAAGCTTCCATAGACGGTGATGATATTGCGATGGTACATAGTAAGAGCTTCGTATCGACTCAGGGTTGGGACTCGGAGATGATTGTGGATTACAGGATTAATGAGGATGAGTTTCATAAGATTAGTTTGCTCGATTGTGATTTTTTCATTCGGAAGCCTCCAGATCCTGATAACGATGTCTATGATTTTAGAGAGGTTTATCCCTTTCCCCATCTCTAATCTTTTGGCAACATAAATTTACATATGTACCCCTGTTCCATGTTACAATAGATGTCAGCTGACTCAAGCCAAGCCTGCTTATTTTGAGTATCAAATTCAGTAATAAATTTGATTTTGTTCTCCATTATGATCATAGTTTCCGTCTATATAATAAAAAAAATAAAATAAAAAAAAAAAGTTGATTTATTTATTCGAAAGCTGAGAAAATATGGACATTAATTGTGGGATGGATGGAGGTAGTACTATTCTGCCAAGCCATTCGTAGTAGCCTGTAGGTTTTAGTATTAGTAATAGTTTCTTGGCCGCACAAATATTTTTGGAAGAATAATGATGGTTTGGTATTCTAAATTTAGGCTATTAATTCTGTACTGCACAGACGCAGAGAACACATATACATAGATTACATATTCTAATTTTGTATTGTACGGAAAGTGTGTTTGCCTTGAACCACTGTTGATCCCCCTCCCTCGTCTTCAGATTATGTTATGTGGTTGCTGATGAACTAGGGAGTCGATCCATATTTATACCCACATATACTAAATCTAATAAGACAAATTTTAAATGGAATCTTATCTCTTTTTTCTCTTAATCTGTTTTACTTATCAAAAAAAGAGAAAAAAAAGAAAAAAGAAGACAGCTTATGGATGCAGATTTGTTATTGACTCACAAGAGTGCTCATAATTATGATACTCTTAAAAGTTAAAACTTGTGTGCGGATGTTGACGATTTAGGAGTTCGTTGATGTGTATCTAAATATCACAAAGACTAATGCGATGCATATTATATATCACTTTCTAATACCAGGATATCATATATCCTTGATTCATATTAATTAAACTCGTCAATTTTGGCAGTACGACATCTGGTCCATTTGAATTAGGGTACATAGTATGATCAAAGGTTCAAACCCTGTCAACTCAATGGAGTCGTGTCAACTTTAAAGGATTTATCCTGGAATATAGGGACCTTAAGCTAAGAATGTTGATAAATTAGGGCTTTGGTTTGGTGAATTGTAGATGTAAATTTCAATACATATTTATCTAGATAAGTTTTTGACCTCTCTTATATACAATATTATTTAAATTTATAAAAGCTGAAATTTTTTAGATGGAGGAGAGTAAAAGAGTAGGATAAGGAGCATGGAATATACCCTATAAAAAATAAAAATAAAAATAAAAAAACCTTGAGATATTCACTCACTTTCTATAAGTTTTGAGTTAAATGTTTGAAAAATAAGTCACACACATACATTTACATTTCTGTGCCATTATATCTGTTTAGCATGATGTAGATGCATGTAGTAGTTGTACTTTGTACATTAGACCTTACTCACTTAGTTAAATAGTTATCAAAAGCGCGCCTAGGCGCAAAGCGAGGCGAGACGTAGGTTTTGGGTTTCGCTCTGGAAAGGCGCAACACAGAAAGAAAG
>JAUMHB010041340.1:6179-18585 GCA_032359685.1 Pittosporum tobira
GAAGAAAATCAGTGCAATAATTAATAAAGAAATACTAATATAAAATGATGGTGTTTACAAAAAATTAAAAAAATAAAAAAATAAATATAATGTGATTTATTAAGCAAGATATATTATAGTGTAAATTATATTATAGTATAAATTAAAACGATGTGGTTTTGTAAAAAAAAAAAAATAATGAACAAGATAATTTTGTTTTATTTAAAATATTGTTGATACCTCAACTATGAAATGTAATAAATATCTTACTCAAAAGGTTTTCTAAAAGTAATTAAAATTAGACTCAAATTTATTAGGTCTAAATTGGCTAAAATATACGTACTTTAATTTTTTTTAATCTTTAAACTTCGATTTTTTTTTTTTTTTGAAGAGTTTAAAACATGATAGATAAGAGTGGCAATAGGGTCATTTAAGAATAAATTAAACAATATCGGCCATTTCTTATACCATAATAGTCAATAATACCCTTGACTTCTTGAGCCGAAAAGATGAGAAAGGAGGGTGAGCGGGGTGACTTTCTTATTTTCACTCAAACCGGGGGATAAATAAAAGAGAATCAGGTGGCAGAATATCTAACTTATAAATTTTCCAAGAAGAAAAAACTGATATACATTGAGTTTTTTTTTTTTTTTTTTTTTTTTATAAGTAATTGACCCTAGTATGAAATGAAATACATTAATATCATAAAACGTCTTAAATAAGTGTTATATCATTTCAGACTGAAACAGAGACCCTATGAATCAGATATTTTTTTTTTTTAATTTTTTTTTTTTTCGTGTCGAATTAGATAATAATATAATACGTTTAAACATCTTATCTAAGTATCCGAAAGTGAAAAACGTAAATTTATTTGATTTAATTATCCCATGGATCTCAGAAGAGAATCTTTACATGAGTTGATTTTTTCTAATATTTTAAATAATTATTTTCTGAAGTTGCATGGTTTGTACTATTAAGTTACCCATCAGAATATAAATCTGCATGTCAATATTCAAGAGAGTGATGGTATGTGGTTTATTTGTCTACTTGTTGGAGTCAGCAACTACTCCCAACTGACGTTTGCCTTGCGAGGTGTATCACGCATACTTTTGCGGGTGTTGGATGCCTTCTTAGTCGTTGACCGGACCCAATAATGTAGGCACGTTTGGTAAAAACATTATCAACGCTTTAAATTATTTTTTGTAATTTAAATAAAATATTAAAATTTAGTTTTAATCTAACAAATGTCTTTTTAACATATTTAAGTTCATAATTTTTAAATACTATTACTATCCCATCTTACAATAGATGACTAATGGAGATATTGGATTTTGTTTTTAGATAGTGAGAAATTTGTAAGATTAAAAATAAAACTAAACGTAAGTTCTATTTGAGTTTGTTTGGATAAAAATTTGATTTAACCTAATTTGAAATATTAAAAAATAGAATATAAATATATTTTAAAATTCTAATAATTTGTTAAACCTTCATATATATATATTTTTCTATTAATGTTTGATACAATTTGCTTAAAATCTTCAAACTACTGAAGCTCGATTCGTATTTGTAATTGACTCAATAGTCTAATAAGCCATATACAAACTTCATCTCAAATTTAATATATTATATGAGTAGAAACTAAATAAGACATTCGACTCAATTCAACTCGTTTTTTAATATATTATATGAGTAGAAACTAAATAAGACATTCGACTCAATTCAACTCGTTTTCACGTCTAAAAATTCGTCGACCAAACAATGCAATCAATACATATTATGATCTAAGAATAATCTCAAAATAGTATAAATCAAAACAATCAATCAATCCAATCTCCTGTACCAAATTTCATAAAGTACAATTAAAACTCTACTTAAATAGGGGAGAAATAAACTCCCAAATAAAACTCTAATCAAATCACCCAGTGGAGCTAAAGTTCCACATAAAACAAACTTTTAAGTTAGAAAAAGACTTTGCTTGATAGTGTGTCTAGCAAATGTGCATTCATGAATTGTTAGAAACAGTCCTGAAATGATATAGGCCACTTTCCAGAACTAAAGTTTTTGGAACAATACTAGCCTTACAAACTGCCCCCATTACTAAATATTGTAGAATCATGATGAATACCAAAAGAATATCCTATTTTTGGAAACTGTTAAAATAAATAAGAAAGCCGCTTCAGCAATTGACATTTCTCTCAGTTTCCGGGATCACTTGGGACGTCAACCCCACTGGGAATTTTTCCAGGATAGTCGGTTGTTGAAGAAGCCGACCCTCTGTTACTGCAAAACATAAGAATGTAGCCAGTGAGATTATTATACTCTGTAGATTTATTTATCACATTTATATTTAAAATGACAAGATTAACCTTTTATCAACGATGACCACTGACCGAAGCTCACAATTGTTAAAGCTGCTGGACAAGTGAAGAAAAATCATTTCAGTAGTTGTAAAGAAGTGTTCATCGATCCAAAAATCGATAATCTAAAAAATTGATTCATCACACGATTTGTTTGTGAGTTTGTTTCATACATGTCTCAATGTCATGGTATCATTACAATTCACAAGATGTTATGTGGAAACACGCATAAACGTAAAATAATCAGTATTCACATATTGTGTAACTGTTGCAAAATTAGAGGGGAGGGGGTCTATAAGGGATCTTGCTACATGTATTGAACTTACAAGTGGACACAAAAGGGGTAAAGTGCATACGGAAATTGATTGGTTAACTTGTTTGGCGCAGCTTATTTCAGAACAGCTTAAAACTTATTTTATAACTAGAATAAATTATAAGCTGAAAAAAGCACCTATTGACCAACTTTTTCAAATAAGTTGACAACATAGGTTATATTTAACCTATAATTTTTTTAAAATTAATAAAAATAATTAATTTTAAGGTAGTTGACTTTTGAAAATAAGTTATAATCAGTTTCCATAAGCTGAAACAAACAGGCCTGGTCATCAAGTTCAGAAATCTCATATCAAGTTATAAAAAGTTATTTAGAATGTTCTTCTCTAAAGCTAAAGAAATTCAAGACTATATTTGGTGGTTGATGGCAGTTATCAATGAAGCTTTTCATTTTTGATAGGTAAGTTTTGCCCTGGGTGAACGCAGAAATGACCTCAAGATCACTAGTTCCAGTCTGATACACTGAATCTTCCACTGGCCAAACTCATCTCAAAGGGAAAAGAAGGTTGGGCGCAGAGTGTTCAATGAAACAACAAGAAAAGCATATCAAACAATCAGATTAAAAAAATGACTAAAGCCAAAAAATTTAAGTGGTACCAGCTAAAAGTAAAGCTAGGGTACATTTTAATGATTCTTTAGGAAATATGCATCTACCTCAAATGTTAGGAAACGATCAAACTTTTAAGATAGAGGTGTCAGCATACATTCAGCAAAGAAACCAAAAAAACTAACGAGAAGAATTTACAGAACTGGAGGGGGAGGGGGTGGGGGTGGGGGTCGGGGGTGGGGAGGGTAGGTTTGTGACTTATTCCGGACTCATTCAGGTCCCAAACTCTGTTCAAGTTTGGAATCCTTGCTTCAGAAGAAATTTCCATGACTAGAAATTAAAACCAGTGACGAAGTTTTGTGATATCCTTCAGGACCATACTGGACACCAGGACTCTTTACGATGAAGAATGGAATGAGTTAAACAGACTGCTTTCTGTCAAGTCACTCTATCATAGTCGTGATAGTGCTAATAATGAGGTCTTCTCCTGAAAGTTGGATCCTTTGATGTGCTACTAGAGGGGCTATGTGACAATCTGAGCCTCTAGTTATTTAATAAGCCTAGTTGTTTCTGGTTGTAGAGTCTCTAGTCGTAATTAGTTAACTTCCCTATAAACAGCTTTATCAGTTTTCAAGTCAGAGTGGGACAGGCTATCATTGCCATTGATTAGATGAGAAGCAGACAGTGATAGGCTAAATGCTTGTTGCCTCTACACTATGTATGCAGTGAAAGTAGATCATCTCCTCTTGCAATGGACATTGACTAAGGATTTGTGGAGAACAACGCTGATTTTTTGTGGTGCCATGGGCTATATCAAAAAATAGTGAGAACTTATGGCTTCTTCATATTGAGATAGGGGGAGGAAGAACATGATAAAATATGGAAAATAGCACTGTACTGTTTCATTGGTCATTTAGAGAGAACAAAGGTGGTGTTATAAAGGGCAGTTTAAGCTTGCTTTGATGATAAACTCTGTTCTTCGGTAATGAGATATGTTTGAGAGGTTAGATGCCACTCTAAACCTTTTTGAAGGAGTTGACTCTTGAGGGTATTTTTTCCATTTATTTAGTTCTATATTGGTAATTTATTTACAATTTTTGTTTAAGCTTTTTGAGTAGGCCACTCGGTTAGGGACTAATGAATTATCCTTCAAGATTAATCCTTAAACCAGGCAAATTAACTGAATAAGATTTGTAATTTAGTTGATATTCTGTAAAATTTGGTAAGAGGATTTTATCTACTTAACCACACAAAATTAGAACTCAGCAATACAATTGAACACTTACAATTTGCTCATTTCACTCTTCACTGAAGGATGACAATCATCTCCAAATGATCTTAAAGTATGAACTAGGAATCCACTGTGGGTAACAACTGCAATCTCTTTCTCTTCCCTTGTCCACAACCTGGCCCAGATGTAGAAGAAATAAAAACTAAATGAGAGAGAGAAACAGAGAATGGAAGTTGGAGATGGTTCATGGCCTTTCTAAGAGGGGCCACAGATTAGATTTAAGTTAAATCAATATAATAACAGTAAGAATACGCAAGAAAAAGTAGCACTAGACACAAGTTAAAGCTTAAGTAATTCAGCCAATAAAAACTTTCTCCATGTTGTGCTTAAGTTGATTGTCATTTTAAGTTGAACAAGATGCTTAAGTTTCTGCTGCCAAGCAGATTAGAATATGAAAGGCCAACATAGTCACTCCACTTAAATGCTTATCACTATTCACAAGCCGCATCATAAAGTTTCCCAAAGATGCTTAGTTAAAAGCTACGGTTAAGTCTTATAAAGTTACCACTTACCAGTCCAAAAACTTCTTTCCCCTTGCAGCTACATCTTCATTCTTTTCTCTAGTGTCAGCCGTCCACAAAATGTCAGCATCATTTTCAATCTGTATAGGAATGCAAATTATCCAAACAAGCAAAATTGAGAAGTTGCTTCTAACTAAGCAAATAACCAACTACATGAAATTTTATATCGGTCAACCAACACTATCGAAAAAAAAAATTTACTTACCAGTGAAAAGTCAATTGCAGGAAAGAGGGGTTTATACTCGTTAATGTTTCTCCTCCGATCACATGGATGAACTCCCTGCATAACAGAATAATAAGTGCAATGAGAAACCTTGGCACCAATTTATACTTCTGCTTTTTCACAGATAGAAACCTAAAGTCATTCAAGAGGATAAAAAGAAAGCAAAACTGAAAAACCCCTGCTTACCATGTTTCCAAGTTTTCATATAATGTGGGAAGAATGGATGCAATACAAGGGAATATATAGCAAGGTTTAATCATAATTTTAACTGATTATAGAATCTATGTCGTACAATGGGGAACAGAATATCTTGACAGCTAATTCATTTGCAATTCATTCAACCGTCTTGAAGTAGACTTATGGGAATAAGCTTCCTAATAATAAAAGTCAGTAACCAGTCTAATAGCACCAACAACTGGGTACTGAGATCATAGTTTCATAAAATTAACCAAGTAAAATGACTAATTTTTATGCTAGCTCATGCCACAGAGTTTTTGGAATATGATCACAAAAACATTATTAACATTTTACCAGAGACGGACATTAAAATGAAAACTGAACTCTTTACAACTGAATGTTCACATAAAACATGATGTGATCACTATTCTATATACACACAATTGTACTCATGTTCTCGTCATCACAACTGATCAAGACACCTTTATACAGCCCATAGAAAAAGCACATAAGTCCCACTACAGACCATCTATATACATTTTGGTACAAAATGCCACTATTTGGTTAAATCAATGGTTTCACTGCAGATTTGCTGTGAGTGTCTTCAAATTTGAACTCCTCATAATTGGAAAAATATAATTACTGACAAAAATCTTGAAAGGTGGTTCACCATTGAGACTGATGTAGAATTTAACAAATATGCTTACATAAAAAGGCAATGAAACTTGCATCCTTAGATGACTTATTAAATAAAATGCACACTAATAAAAGGTTAAACATGCATAATAGAAGGTATTCTTTTTATGCCACATACCAAATGCTCTCGGCAGAGCTCCACAGCTATGAATGGCGGGCAATTCAGACTCGTTATTGCAGGACGATCACTATTCCCAGCATTTTCTACCATTAGTGGAGGCACATCTATCCCATCTGCGTAACCTCCACCCCCAAAAGTTCCAACTGCTGTTTGCATCGTTCTACAATGAAAATATTAGTAATCATAAACAGCAACAGGATCCTACAGATTCTGAAATATCTAAAAATACCAATACAAATGAATGCATCTTTTATTAGCTTGAGCCTTGATTTTCATGTGATGAAAAGCTAATCCAACATAAGATTTTATCAGTTGAACCTAATTTTTCAATATGAAGAGAATAGTCAGAATACAATGAGGGGAATACATGGGAACAATTTCTCCGATATTGGCTGTTTCCAAAAAACTGAATTGTCGCCTTAATGGATATACTTATCCTGAGACCATCAAATGTTACTCTGATAAAAAGCTAGGAATGATCAAAGTATGGTTGTAACCGAGTCAAGTGACAACATTTTGATTTGACTTATTGGAATTTCTGCTTAAGTTTAGTTGAGCTAATCCAATACGTTTAAACTCGATTCATTTAGCTCATTACACAACTGGAGTGAGCTTGAGCACTTACGAGCATTTACAATAAATTATACAGCATAGTATTTGAACACAGAATATAGAATTTTTCTATATAAGTTGCATTTGATCAATAAATTCACTCATTTAATAGTCAAGCTTGAACATCAAGTTGAGCTGCAAATCATTTGTCTCAGAAATCCGTAGAGTTGGCTCACAAATTGTATCAGTTTGTTTGTAGCTCTAAGCTAATGTTACAATGTAAATTAAAAAATAAATAAGTTTTTGTTATAATGTAAAATGTATACTTACATTCAGCAAATACATAGTTATACTACACATGTGGCCATGTTTAGTAATGTAATAAAGAGAGAAATGAAAAGGTTTCTTGGTAACTCCTCCCTAAATAGTTGAGGAAAAATAAAGAAATTATCAGCTCTTCATTAGGTAACAGACAGGTTTCAAAATATCAAAATGAATATATCATATACTCGTGGTGCTAAAGTTTCAACATGTATCAAAAATTGTGGGAATGACATACCTTAACAAAGGTGAAACAATTACTAATTCAATCTTTTTGGAAAGTCCAGATGCATGAACATGCTTCCGTAGATTATCGACCTGTTAAAAAGCGTTAAACCAATTGAAGCATTTCTTTGTGTTAAAACTAGAAGGATTGAATACAAAAGCGTACAAATTTATAAATGTAAATATGTAAACAACTATACTCATTGAAAAAATTAAAAATCTTGTTGAATGTAAGCAGTAAGTTCTCATATCAAGAACCATAAACTGTAACACTAATATTTTCATTTATATCTCATTGCATGTACTATCTTCCTTAAGCAATACAAATTAATCATATGATGAATAACATAATAATTAAATATAAAATATGAAAGGTTTTTTTGTTGAAGTGGAAGTCCACCACATATTGAAGCTCAAGTCTTAACCAGATTCCATGA
This sequence comes from Pittosporum tobira, assembly GCA_032359685.1. Taxonomy (NCBI): domain Eukaryota; kingdom Viridiplantae; phylum Streptophyta; class Magnoliopsida; order Apiales; family Pittosporaceae; genus Pittosporum; species Pittosporum tobira. The sequence goes on from JAUMHB010041340.1 coordinate 13,960, forward strand.
AGATTACCTGCTGCCAGCCAAGAGGGGTAACGTATGCATCAAAGAGTTCTTCAGATAAGTAGGCACTGTGATCCTTTTCTCCTTTTACATTATGAATTCCTTGAGCATGCCTCACCTACACATATAAAGGTACATAAGCTATGTATAACTGAAGTACAATCCCCTGAGACTTACTTATTCCAAACCCCCGCCCCCCCCTCCCCCCCCCCACACACACACACACAATTTTTTTTTATTAATAATAATAAATAAATTGTCTGGAATTTTAAACAGTTAAACACTTTTAGCATCAGGCATATTAACCACTTCATATTTTTAAGACGCAAAATAGCCCTCTAGAATGAAAGTGGTACAAACCAGGTGAACAGTTTTGCAGTGATGCAGAGGGTATACACTTGTAGCAGCGTTCAAATCCATATCAGCAACTGGACATAAAAGAAATTTGGTTAACACAGACTGCAGGAAACAGGACAGCTAAGAAGTGCTAGTCAAAAAGGAAACATAAATTCATGGAAATCAGAACGTTGCTTGCTTTTTTCAATTGCAAATCCCAAAATTGACATAACTTTAATTGATATTCATCTAATTCGATTGTGATTATTGTAAACTAGATAAAAAAAAAAATAATTACAACATTTGTGGTTTCCAAAACTTAAAGAGAATGAGAATCATATCAAAATTTACATTTTATGATTTCACAAATTCACTTCTAACATTCGAAATATGAATTTTATTGTGGAATCGAGGCACTGATTAGAACAGTAGCAAATTGACAAAATTGAAGTCCCAATAATTTACTAGATTAGATTACAAAATATAGGGTTTCTATGTCACTCCTTAAAAAGCATAAAATTCAAGAATTACAAGGATTCATATCAGTCCCTTGATTGATATAACAAAGTAATAAACTATGAGAGCAAATGTATCACCAACATCAGCATTTTAAACAAAATTATGTACCTACCCTTTTCTCGTAAATTATACATATATATATATATATGAAGGATGATGAATCAATCAGAAATGACATTTCAGATCTCAAACTATCATATAGATAATAACAATAATAACATTCAAAGAAAACCAGGCATGTAATACATTTGTAGGCTTAAAGATATCATAAGATCAATCCAGTGAGCATAAACTAGTCACCAGAGGAACAGAGAACAGAGGAGCGTTTGGCTTGTTGCAGCTTCTTGAGGCGGACGGCTGAAGAAGGGAATGAATATTTTTTGGGTGGTAACAAAAATGAAAAAGAACGATTTTGTTGGGTTATTAAAGGAGGAATAGTAGTAGAGAGAGAAAGAGTCATTCGGGGATTTGGGTGAGAGTGGCGCGTGTTGATTGGGCCCCGTGCCTCTGTATAAAGTTGTTTTCACTACTAATATGGGAAACCGTGAAGTTTCGTCTCTCTGTGCCTCCTTTTCCGTTTCTATTGGCTTGTCGTGCGCGTATCTTGATGCTCTAGTCAATAAAAATCGGAGCACGAAAGCGAATGTGCTCTTCTTATCCGCGGGGATATCCGAACATCTCAAGTTGGTTTTTGAATTTTGAGCAACTCGGTGTTGTTTGAAATAAACATAATTATTTTTATATAATTATTTTTATATGATAAGTATTTTTTTTTTAAAGATAGTTATTTAATTATTAATTTATGTATATATATATATATATATATATATATAAATCAATTTGTATTTTAAAATGGATTTGTTTTGTTTATATATATTTTAGAATTTAGAGTTAATATTTAAAATCTAGACATAATTAAATTAATGTATGTGCGGCCTATTAATTTGTGCTTTAAGATTTACTTTTAAAAAACCAATCTTTAATTTATTTTGTGAATTATGTTTTTCTAGTCGATACACACACACACACACACACATATTGTCTTTTTTTACTAATGTGAGAATGTCATATTTTTAATTAAAAATTGTAAGATTATATTTAGTTTTAGTTTTTTAAGTATATTTAGTTGATGAGAAAAAAATGTAATTACTCAATATATTTTATGGGCCTTATAATGAATGGACTAATAATATAGTTATGGGCTCCAACACATGACTATACTATTAGCCAAATTCACCTTTGGGCCTTGTTTCTACATCTAATTGAGTACAAGGGTTTGACTCGACTTACATTGCGTATAGGGTAGAATTGATATCCATCGACTATGGGTCACATTCAAAGATATGATATCATAAAATGACTAAAGTACATATTGCACTTAGACTTTTCGTTCGGGACATATAGCACCTCAGACTTTAAAAAGTTTCATTCAACCACCTATACTTTTAAAAGTGTATCATTTTCCACACTTAACCAAAATTTTCGCTACCTATACTTTCAAAAAGGTCCCATTTTGCACCCCAGACTTTTCGTCTGGGGATAAATAGCACCCCCGTCTCAAAAAATCTAGGGTACAAAAATTTTCAATTCTTCTTTGGGATTGTCTGAATCGAACAATCACATCACCCTCAGGTGTTTCAACAATTTGTTCGACATCTTTATTTTCAATTTCAGAGGCTCTAAAGGCTGTAAGAGCCAGTAAAGCCCATTGTTTGGGAAGATTAATCTCAGACCATGTCAAAGTTTTAGGGATAACGATATGTGATTTTTGAAGGTTAGTTTGAAAAATTGTTGTTTTACCATGATTGCTAATTTTCTTAGCTTTTGGAGTAAGAGTGTTTTAACACTTTACAAAAAATTCTATAAGTAACAACAAAATTTTCAACACCAATAGGCATATCCCTATATTAACGATCAAAACATTTATCAGTTAAAGAAACTTCATATCCAGGATAACAATTAAAATAAATAAGTCCATTACATAAACTAGTTTTAACTAATCCAAGTAATGAATCTATAAATTTATTATGACGGGCATATCTTAAGGCTACCATCATATAAGCATTTAATCCTTCACGTGTTAAAGGTTTTAAATCTATTTGAACACCACCAAGATGAATAAAATTATATTTTCCTTTATATTTAAAAAAACTGGAATCAAGCAATTTAATCGTTTCATAAGTTTCATGTATGGGAACACTTTTTTTCACTTGTTTTATTATTAAAGATGATTTAAAATCAAAAGTACTGATTTGATAAATTTCATTTGATTTAATTTTTGGGATAGTCCAATTTCTCAAATCTTGCTCAAGGTCATTATAAGTGACTTCTTTAGCATTTTTCTCATACCTATTATTATTATTATTATTATTATTATTATTAATTCCAAGTGATCTAAGCATTAGATCTTGATATAAATTAATCTTTTAATTTAATATCTAACTAGTTTAATTTCTCAGCTCGTCTGTCAACGACTTATGCGACTTAATGGGATAAAATCCCTTACTCGGGAAAGAAAGACCTTAGTCAACTACGCGACTTGGATGATGATCCATCAAGAATTCAACCAGTGAATATTAAACAAAAGATAATTTATATAATTCTAATGTTTAAACTACTTTTAAATAAAAAACAGACAAAATAGTTTGCCATCTAGCAAATTGTTGTTTTGAAACAAGATTTTTAACATAATTTTCAAGGACTTCTTTAATTGCTTTGCAATCTACTGGCAAAAGAAATTTTTGGTTGAAGATATCATCTTGAAATTTACTAATGCATTTAACAATAGAGAGCATTTATTTTTTAATAGTAGAATATTTATTTTGAGTATGATTAAATTCCAGAGGTATATCTCACTAACTGTTCAATTTCCCTATTAGGGTTTCTTTGTTTGAGGATTTCTCCAAAACCAATATCAGAAGCATCAGTTTTAATGATTTTAAACCATTGAGGATTTGCCATAGCAAGGCAAGGAATATTTTGACTTTTAGTTTTATTTTTTGAATTGCATGAGTATGCTTTAATTAAGCTCCAGGGCTTCAATTGCTTTTTAAGCATTTCATATAGGTTTTTTGTATCTTTTGCTAAATCTTTATAATGATTTGCAATATATTATAGACTTCTAAGGAATCTCTAAAGCTGTTGTTTGTCTTTGATTTCATTAGGAATTTTTTCTAAAGGGTACATCTCCTTTAACTAACTTCTCTTTCCTGACTGGGAGATCCCAGGACCTACTACCTTCATTGATAGGTCTACATTGGATTTTTTTACGAAGTAAATCGCAAAATTAATAGATATATCGATAAGATTTGTAGTTCCATCTTTAATATTATGTCAATGGAATCTGATTTATGTCTGGAAAAGTTTCATCTTTTTTGTAGAAACCACTAAACTATTTAATTTTGCAATTTTTATAAAAATATTTAACTGTTTAAAATGTTGATCAATATTTTCAGAAAAATCAAGATATCATCTATATAAACAATTGAGAAATTAGTATATGAAGTAAAAATTTTATTCATTATTTTTTGAAATTTAGAGGGGACATTTTTAAGGCCAAAGCGCGTAACTACCCATTCAAATTGTCCAAATGGGACAGTAAAAGCAGTTTTGTAATGATTCTTTGGATCTATGATGATTTTGTAATGATAGGTGGGACCCACGTGCGCAGAAACTTCTTCTTCTCTTTTTTCTTCCTTTTCTTTTTCTTCCTTACCGTGCATTTCTTCTTCCTGCCATTTCTGACATCTTTTTGCGGATCTGGTCGGATTCACT
>JAUMHB010041351.1:5705-18585 GCA_032359685.1 Pittosporum tobira
TATTTGACGTCTAATTAATTTAAACGTAAAAAAAGATGTTCTAAGATTTAATCGAAAATCATATGAAAATTTTTAGAATGCGGTAAAAGTTTAATAGTTAGTGTCGATTTTTATACCATATCATATTATGCAATAACATAACGAATACTTTTGACAAATTCAATAGAATTTCCAGGGCGGCTATTGAAAAAACAACAAAGAAAAGTGATAGCCCACCCAGTCTATGATGGATGGTGATAATGATGATTTTTTTATTTAAAGAAATCATAAGTCTTTTGATGGTGACAATGATAACCTGCTCAACGGTAATGACAATCACAGTGATGCATCATAGTTGCTCAAGTTGAATCTGATACATATTTTAAATAATTGAGAATGGAAATTGATAATTTCTCCTTATTTCCATAAAACGCTACGTATGGAAATAAATAGAAGTATCAATTTCTTCCAATTGAATAAAAACTTATAACTTTTAAAAAAAATAACTGCTTATAAGCAAATCCCAAACAAACTTTTATATTTCAGCACAAAATTTTCACAAATGGATTGGTGTAACACAGTCACTAACAAAAGCATTGTAGCATCCAGCAACAACAAAACTTTAAAAGAAATTAGATGAGAAATTAAAAGAGTCATTCAGGAAAGGGGCATTAAAAGGCCAGTCTTTACTATTTACTCAACACGGTAAGCGTGCATGTCGTCCTTCCTATTTACAGAAAATTTTCTTTGAGGATTTCAGCCCTAAGAATTGAGAGAGTGGCTCAGAAAGCTAAAACCACCATCACGGTAATATGCATATGAAGAAGACCCTATCCAGCCCCCCCCCACCCCACCTAACACACACACAAAAATAAAAATAAAAAATGGACTGATCTTCTGTTACAGCAACGTAGTTGAACAAGCACTCCGCACTCATATAGTCATATCTTTCCCTAATACTAGGACTAATGAAAACGATGAATCCCAACCTCTGAACAGCAGACGATAATCCTCATCTACAACTGACGTATATATGTCATACAATTCTCAGCAAAAAGAAAAAACTTTGGAACATTCTGCCACCTGAAACGGTTAAAAGCAAAACATTGCTTTTTTCCTCTGAGCACTTCCACAAATCATGTTAACACAACCATAGATGTAGTACTCAAGTAGCACACTAGTAGATATGAACTGAAACTTCAGAACAAGGTATGGTGAATCTTTATATGAATTTGGCAGCATTTTGTTAGCCGTAACAGAGACATAACAATATCAAGATCATATAAACTACTAGTAGCAAGGTGTATTGGATCTCAAGTTTGTAGACGTTACTAACAGTAGTAGTTCCAGATATCCAAAGGCTATGGTCCAAGGTTGACAGAAAATGGAGATCTTTCACCATGCAAGGACAGCTCCCACTGGGTACAGTTAAGATGTACTGGAAAAAATAAATGCATCTTGTATTGTACTTCCCTTTTTAGAGTAACATCTAGCAGGCCACATACAAACATATGCCAAAGAATGAGCAAGTTTAAGATAAATTTCATTAATTTCATCGACGTAATTTCTTGCAAAAATTTGGTTCATATCATTTGACCTTTCGGGCTAGGACAAAGATACATCCAAGTTATCATATGATTGCAGACTATCAGAAAAATATACAGTGTATGAAAGAATTGGCAACAAAATTGATTAAGTTGATGCGTCTAAGGCTACCATATATTTTTCATCTCAGCCTTCAAAACCTGCTAAGATTATATCAGAAGCAGGTTCATAACCTTCATCCTTCATTAGCATGCTCAATCTTTGTACGTGCGCCCGTATTTCTTTAATTTTTGGATGCAATTGGTCCCCAACAACGAACACATGCACATGATTCTTCAGATCAATCCAGCTGCATCCAGGCTCCTTGCTCACCCCACGATGGTTCATCATCCTTCTTACCCGTTCCACATCTTCCCGCCTTCCTAATGCTGTATATATGCTTGCCAACAACACATAAGCAGATGATTCTTCTGATCCCAACTCCATTAATCTCTCTCCCGCATAAGCCCCAAGTTCATAATCACGGTAGTTACGACAAGCACTTAATAAGATGCGCCACAGACAAAGACCGTGATCAACAGTTGCCGTTTCAATTAAGTCTTTTGCTTCCTTCAGTTTCCCGGCACGACTCAGAATATCAACCATGCACGCAAACTGCTCCACTCTTGGGACAATTCCAAATTCATCAGACATCATCTTAAAAAAAATCCAACCTCTGTCTACCCAGCCCATGTGGCTACAAGCAGTGAGAACATTGACAAAAGTAACACTGTCCGGTTTTGTTCCTTCCAATCGCATCTCTTCGAAAAATTCAAGCGCTTCACTGCCACGTCCATTTTGAGAAAGACCAGAAATCATTGAGTTCCATGACATAACATCCCTAGCAGGCATTCTTCTGAATACGCGGTTTCCATCATCTAAGTTGCCACACTTTGAATACATAGTTGACAGGGCACTTCCAATTGGAACTTCAAGACCAAATCCAAACTTAATAGTATGAGCATGTATCTGTTTTCCTTGTTCAAAAGCAGCAAGGCTAGAACAGGCTTTTAGGACACTGGCCATAGTCAGCTCATTGGGCAATATACCTTGTACCTGCATTTTACAATAAATATCCATAGCACTTTCGTTCTCCCCATTCTGAACGTACCCTCCAATCATGGAAGTCCACAAGACCATATCAGGTTCCCGTAAATAATCAAATCCTCTTCTAGCATCACTCACACAACCACATTTCGCATACATGTCAACCAAAGCTGTCATTATATAAATTTGCAATTCGAATCCCAATTTTACAAGATATCCATGCACTTGCTTCCCTTCTTCGACACCACCACTATCACTACAAGCATTTAGGACTCCAACAAGGGTAAACTCACTAGCCTCCATCCCAGCAAAATGCATTTTGGAGAACAAAGCCAGTGCCTTCCCACAATCCCCAGATTGTGCGAAACCAGTGACCATTGCCGTCCACGTTATAGAATTCTTGTCACCCGCCAACTCAAAAGACTGATACGCATCCTCTAAGCTCCCACACTTTGAATACATAGTAACAATAGCATTCCCAACCGACACAAACGATAAAAGCCCAAATTTTATCCCAAGACCATGAAGCTGTCTCCCAATATCAATAAATTCACGCATCGTAAAAGCACTAATAAGACTAGTCAAAACAAACTCATTAACATCTTCTTCCTCTTCCCACATCATCGTTTTGAAAAGCCCCAACGCATAACCCGTAAGCCTCTGTATAGCATACCCAGAAATCATTGTAGCCCAAGTAATCGAATTTCTCTCAGGAATTTCATCAAACACCTTTCGAGCGTCGAAAACAAGACCCGATTTACAATACAAATTAACCAAAGAACTACCCACAAACACATCACGGCAATCCCCAACCTTTATAGCAAGCGAGTGAGCCTGCTGCCCACCGAATGAGTCCAACAAAATCGAAGCGGCAGTGAAAAATCCTGCGAATGTGTGACCATTTGGCAGGAACCCATCTTCTGTTCTCATGCGTTTGAAGAGTTGCATAACAAAGATTGAATTTTGGGCCCCACCTAGTTGAGAGTAGCCGTTGATGAGGCTGTTCCATGAGATGATGTCCTTGTGTTGGATCTCTTCGAAGGCGAGGTTGGCTTCGGGTAAGCGCTGGCACTTGGCGTAGAAGTTGACGAGGCTGTTGGCGAGGTAGGTGCAGGAGGACTTACCAGTTTTGATGATTTGGGCGTGCAGGGTTTTGCCTTTTGGGAGGTTTTTGTGGTGAGTGAGATGAATGATTTGAGTGAAGAATGATTGACGGGAAAGTGTCATTAATTCTGGGACACTCCGTTTTGTGGAGAAATTGGTTCGAACCGGAGAGAGTATGTTTTATAGGTCGACTAAAACTCGGGAACATTTTAGAACTCGATGCAAAGGAAGCAGCCAATCATAAGGAAAAGAAAATATTTTCTACACCAATATATATATATATATATATATATAAAATAATACTCCGTAATAACAAAATTCTTGTTTCAAAGAAGAAATTCAAGAAATTGAAATCCTTCTTTCTCCCAAAAAAAAATTTAAAAAATAGTCGATTTGTTAAGAGTTTCAAAGATGTATTTTCATTTTTATGTATTTTTTAAAGATAATGTGTACTAGTTAATAACTTTCAGTATTTTATGGACTCAAAAGAGCTATGTATTTTCAAATAGCTATTGTAAGAACTCAATAGTTTTAGCATTTTATCAAATTTATTTATCTTAAATAGTCTGGTATTAGTGGATATAAAACAAATAATAAGGTCCTAAGTGCAAATATTTTTGACAAATAAATTTCAACGTTGACTTTAGAAAATATTCGTTCTCCAACGATGCGTAGCATAGCTGACAAAATATTTTTGCACCCCATAATAAAAAACGTGTGGACCCCATAAGAAAATTGTTGGACAATTATTGAGCTGTCATGAAACTCAAAGAGTCAATAATTACTGACATGTCACTTTCTACTATATTATTATCCTGACAATAATTGCAACAGTAAAATAAGTAATAGATAGACTTTTTATTAAATAATTTGCTATGATCAAAATATAGTTATATGGTAGGATTCACGTGGGTTATAATATAAGAGACACTTGGTGTAGAAAGCTTCTTGGAGAAGAATTAAAAATTTTGAGGCAAGTTTTGAAGTTTCAAAAAAGCATGAAATGAAGCTTTCGTGTTTTATTATTATTTTTCATAAAACATGAGATGAAGTTTTGGTTATTGTTATTATTCAAAAAGCATGAAATGAAGTTTTAGTGCTTTATTATTATTTTTCAAAAAGCATGATATAAAATTTTGGTGTTTTATTATTATTTTTCAAAAAATACGAAATAAAATTTTGGTGTTGTATTATTATTTTTAAAAAAGCATGAGATGAAATATTGATTTTATTATTATTATTATTCAAAATGAATGAAATGAAGTTTCGGTGTTTTATCATTATTTTTTAGAAAACATGATATGAAGTTTTTGTGTTTTATTATTATTTTTCAAAAAACATGAGATAAAATTTTGGTGTTATTATTAATTTTCAAAAAGGTAATTTGGAATTGTCGAATAAATTATTTATTTGGGAAAATTTCTTAAGGAATGTTAGCAATTTTTTTAGTATTAATAGATAGTTTGATAGGAAGGATTTTCATAGCTTGCTTCTTTCTCTTTATGCTATATTGAGTGTTTCCTTGATATTACAAAAGTCTTTTGAGTATTTGTAAAGTTTTACTAAAATTATTTTTGCAAGAGAATACTAGTATTAGTGTAAGAAACTTTCAGGTAACAGTTATCTTTATTTATAGTCTTCGATGACATAATTTTAAATCATATTATACACTATGTACAAAACGGGCAAAGTACATTTATTATACCAAATATTTTAAGAGAAATTTTCTTTGCACGATTTATGTAAAGCATTACTTTTACTTTGCTTCAAATATTTTGCAACTTATTACAAAACTTTTTTTAAAAAGTTATATTAATATGACTTGTTGGGACCAACCCGACCGTTGACCAAGTACAAACTTCACTTTCAATTGGGCACACGTAGGTAAGAGTAAGTTCACCTGAAACACGACCAACACGAGGGGTTTGTTTCCTTGTTCTCCTCTCTGATACTTAAGTTAGTGGAGATTAAGGTAATAATCTGAGCATTAAGATAGAGGGGTTGAGGTTTACCATGTGTTTGAGAGGGTATTTTGGTAGAGGCCTGACTCTTTTTTTTCTATTAAAAGCCGGATCCCCCCATTTGTGTAAATGAGGCGGTATTTATAGAATTTGCATTGGTCTGCAATCTGATAAAGTAGGCATGACGTGTCTTACTTGAGTTGACATGACTGTCAGGGTTAAGGGGCTGATTGGACGCTGCCTTAAACTTGTTTTATGGTCTTTGGACTGTGGGACCCGAACCAGGCGAAGTCAGGCTCAATCGATGGGATGGATTGGGCTAGCTAGCTGGGAAGGCCTAGGCCCAAGGCGCATAGTTTGAAAGTCCATGATGGTGTTGGTCCGACCTGACATAGGTGGGTGTCAGTTCCTTCCGGGGGCCGAGAGTCGGCCTTAGTCCTTCTTTGGGCGAGACGAATTGCCAAGTTTTGAAGGTGACCGATTATATGAGTTGCCACGTGAGATGTCACGTTGTCCTGATTAGGGCTAAGGTGAAAATCCTAATCCTAATTTGGGACGATCTCCATCATGACTCTTAAATCATATAAAATTATTTTATATTATAAATTGGTGTTTGACAGACTTGTGAAACCATAATCAAAATATATACTTAAATATATTTTTATTACTGATTATATTAAAATATAGTAAAAGTAAATTATTTCTTTCTCGCACCTAAGTTATAGTTTGCCCTCTTACATCATGCTTCGTTGCCAAATGTTTACCTTACCACCAGTATTTATCTATCTACATTGTAAAGGGGACGCAAGATGATTGAGTAAAAACAGTAAAACAGTATATATAAGGAGAGTTAAAAAGAGAGAGCATTCAAAAGAGATTGGTTTTGTTGAATGGAATATTGGAGTAACGAAGCTAAGAAGATGAGCTTTTTACACGATCCAATCATATTGATATCTACGTATTGTGAATGGATGGATCGGAGTTACTTTTGGGTTATGTTTTGGCGTCTCCTTCTCCCTTGTTTTCTTTTTCTCTTTCTGAGCATCTTGTGAGCCGTTGGTGCAGTTTGGCTGTTTCTTGATTTGATGGAGGCCGGGCCGGTACTTTTTTTGCTTTCTGGTGTTGTTTGATTCTGAACATGCATGGCCTAGGGCTTGTTTGTCTGGATTCAGAGATTTTCTTTTGTTTTGTTGTAAAATTTGGTTCGGCTGCATGCCTCTTTTAAAATGAACTATTTATATTTGAAGCTACAAAAAAGATTTGAGCTCCTCATTGACAGGAGTCCAACACCACTGCATGTGAATTAATACATACTTCGACTGCTCAACAATCATAGTTTTGATTCTCTGAGGCCTACTGCAATATTTACACGGGGCCTCTAGGAATGCAATATTTATAGGGTTTTCCAACTCTCCAACTTTATTAAGGGTCCGTAAAAGGGACGAGATTGGAAAGTAGAGTTTTCTTTCTAAAAAATTACCATATCATCGATGTCTACAACTTTCACTTCCTCGAAAATCAAACTCACAAATGGGTTATGAGGGCCCACCACATAATAAAATTTCAGAATTGGGTAGAGCATAGACTAGTCACCCAATCTGATCTGATGTACACGCAGGGGCGCTCTTTTAGGTGTTCTTGTCCTAATCAGACGCATAAATGATCTAGGATCAAGTTAAACAACAATTATGCTCATACTAACCACAACCTCCTTTTATATCTCCTGCATAACAAATCTGACTATCATGAACGTGTAGTCTACTTCAAGCGCATGCGCAAATGCAGAAGCATCTCACAGCCTGAGCCCCTTAATTATGCACTATGAATTTAAACCATTGATTCAAATAAATGACAGCCATATTATAAAGTGCATGATTGCGATAGTGAACATAATAATAGGCCCCCACTTCTTTTAGCTTCATTTAGATCAACTGTTACATATTCGTATGTCACATGCCAATCTCTACAACAATAAGACAACAGATCATGAGCCCAGCTAAAATTCAAATAGACAACACACAGGAAACAAAGATTCCATGTGTCCATACAAAAAAATTTCGACTCCCCCACCCCGAATCTCCGCCGTGTCATTTCCTGATTTTCCATGTCAGTAAAGTGCTGGCGTGGCTCACTTCTATTGGTGACAGCATGATTTATGTTATCTGTGGTGGGTCCCACATAAGTACGCACTCCACCCGTACATATTCATCTATCTTAAGGACCACATGGTGCAATAGTATATTCCCTAGTGTTAGCATGCGGTAAGATCGTCCTCTGATGGGATATAATAGGTATAGATAGATAGATAGATAGATAGATAGATAGATAGTGTAGATAGATAGATAGATAGATAGATAGATAGATAGATAGATAGATAGATAGATAGATTTATTTGTCGGAATCGTTGGATTGATGATCCGATATCATCTTCTGAATCATCTCTCGAGTCTCTGATTCGGACATTCGGTCTGTTTTGCCATGAGATTCGGAGTACGCCTCGAAGAATTCTCTGTTCTCTTTCTCAAGCTCGTTCCAAACTGCATGCGAATTTAGTGCGTATAATTAAGCCAGAAATGTTACGTGCATGAGATGAAATGCTTTCATAGCATATATAGTCATTCTAAGAAGAATTCATGCAAAATGATGTGGTAATTGTGAGTTACTTTTGCAAATATTTATAAAGGAAGTAAAATTTTGTTAATATACTTGATTTGTAGTAACAAGTGGTACTAAATATAAGCTATCTTGTCTGGGTAGGCGTTTGAATCCAATTCATCTCCCACCACCACCGCCCCCAGCCGCCATCCCGAAAAATCAAAAAAAGACAAAAAAAAAAAAAAGAAGTAAAATAGAACTTTTCCATAAATTAAATATAGAAATGATTGATATAAAAAATACGCAATATTTAGAAAACAAATTAGACATAAGATGGAAGAGAAGACGAATCTCATAATTAAACTCAAAATAAACAATATTTAAGGATCCTTCCTAATTTTGTGGATATATTCTGGAAAAGAGAATCCTAAAACTCATAATAATCGAAATTTAACATGTAAACTACACATCATCTTGATTGTGTGCACGCGGAAATGCATATGGTTTAGAGTCTCAACGGGTCGGGTGCTCGATCTTATTGCGAGATGCTAGACAAAACCTTTTTTTTTTTTTTTTGCTTTTTAAATTTTCTTACATGGAGACATCACTGATCACTAGCCATGTAAGTCTCATGATAGGAGAAGTGGCAAGCAAGTTATATCTATCATTTCATTAACTTGATACACTTAGAACATACGTTTTCATTTCAGATAACGTAAGTTCTTGCTAACGAGGTTTTTTCCACATACTGGCTTTATGCATATATGTAGTGCTATATATATTTCTACAAATCTCTTTTATTTCTTGCAATTTATAGATATCGATCTATGGATTTCCTATTTAAGCTACAGGCATGGGAGATCGGAATGCACGCAGACGAGAGAGCTAGCTATAGGTGACAGAGGAAACTGACTAACCAGTTGAAGTTATGACAGGTTCGATATTTGCATGTTTTGTGAGGGTTTCCATGCACTCTTCTTTTGTCATGTGGAAGATCAAACACTTCTCAATCAGGTGTTGTACCTAAATCATTCAATTAGTAACCAAGCAATTGTCATCAAATCCAAAACTATTCAAGAAATATCTTCTTTAAAAAAAGAATAATAAATACAAGCCAAAAAAAAAAAACTAAAATTAATTTCCACGCAGATCAAGAGCTATAAACAAGCAGAACAAATATAAATTCAACATAAAAGAAACGACAAAATGGAATTATTATTACCATGTTTATGTATGAAGCAGAGGACTCCCCCATGATATATACTACTATATATTATGTAGTGATACAAACAAACAGCCGGAAAAATAATTGAAATATGATGGAGGAGATAAGGAGATCGAATGGTCGGTTAGTGTAAAATGTGATAGAAGGAATATATCATGACCTAGCTAGAGGAGCATGGTAGTATTATATATAGAATCAAAAGGAGTAGAAATGGTAGGGTGGGCCAAGGACTCCCACGTGGGAGATTGAGTATAATTGGTGGAGAGGGGATTAGAGGAGATTTGTAAATGACCATTTCTTTGTCTTGTAGGATTGCCATTTGGCAAACCCCCTCCACGTGATTAGTGGTCCCATACCATATTACAAATCCACCGTAATAGACAATCCCACTATATCGAAATGGCATCCTACTATGGTAGCTAAATTATCTTCTTTCACCAATCACAGCACGCCACATGGCATTATTGATCAGAAATTAAACTTATTCAAGTGAGTAAAAAGGGTAATTCTGGAATACGAAAATACCCATGGGGTGATGTGTCAGAATCTGATTGGTGAGCAGCACAATAGTAAACAAAGTGCCATATTTTTGCTTGAATTCTTTTGGTTTTTCCTTACTCGAAGAAAATGTGGTAATGAATCGCTATTACTTGCAATCAAGTTCAGTGTCTTGTATTGTGTATGTTGTTTTCCATCCCTCTGTCCCCTTCTCTAGAAAGTCCTGGCCTTGTGGGGAATGCTATTAGCATTTCAAGGATCTTAGCTCCGCTATTGTCGCCGACCTGTGAACCCAAGTGCCATATACTTCCTTCTTCTGTTCTTAAAAAAAATTCACAAATATTTATTTCACGTAAATTAAAAAAAAAAGAATAAATTTAGATCACTTATAAATTGAATAGACCCACATAAAAAAAATATGAATAACAAATTTATATTGATAATTGTGTTATGAAATTTTTTTCATGATAAAAATAAATTAGACTTATGACTTCTTTTTCCGGATGAAAAAAGTTATCTCAGAAGAATATATGTGATCTTATAATATATTGTTTATAAGGCTTTACTAAAGTAGTGTTCCGTTTGTATAATATAATTTTGAAATAATGTGATCCATGTTATGTAATAGGATTGTAATCTAATCGTAATATGTCATCACGGTTTACTCATTAATTTGGTTCTTACTTTATGTTAATTATGGAGTAATTGTAATAGTATTACATCACATCTTAAGGTAAACTTAACTTAATCACTTGTGGTTTCGACCGATTTGTAGATAACCATTTATTATTTAAAAATCGACACTTAGAGAGATGTGGTTGTGAGATTAATTGCAATTGTTATTTTTGATGCAAATATTAGAAATTCGGTCATCCAAAATTTCTGACTCGGAATGGACTCAAATTTGGTGGGCGGCTTGAAACGGGCTTTTGAGCACAACCATCGCAATATACTGCGATGGGCATGGTCAGTTTTTAGCGTTTTGGGCTTGTTTAGATGAGTTTTTGGACATTTTTTTGTTATTTATTTTATTATAGTAATTTTGTAATTTTTCTATTTTTGAGTTCTATTCTGATTAAGGTTTTAGACGTTCCTATTTAAACTTTGTAGTACTTAGAGGACGACATATTTGATTTTTGAAATTGATTATTGTCAAAACAGAAAAATTTTGTGTTTTCTTCTATTTCTTAATCTTCTTGCTTGTTAGATTTCTGTGTGTTTAACATTAATTTTTTTGCTGATGACGTTAATCTATCTTCGAAATGTCATAACTACCCTTAATTATATATATGTAAAGCCAAGGACAATTAAGACTTTTTACATAGCTTAACAATAGATTTTGAGAAGTTTCACGCTTCTGGAGATGAGTGTGTGTCACGCACAGTAAAGTTGGACGAAAAATATAACAGTTGTAGTTAACGTCACAACCACAGGTATTTAAGTGTCAATTTTTAAACGATACGTGGTCATCTACAAATCAGTTGAAATCACATATGGTTAAGTGAAGCTTATCCCCATATCTTAAATTGTGTTTGGTGCATTAGATAAATATTTATACTATGATAAAATTTGGATGACCACTTAAAGTATTAACCGAGTCTCACATGATTATTTAAAGTTAAAAATGATGCATTTAAATCTCCTAAAGTTGTGAGTTGAAGTGAATACTATTTTTTCTAAAGTCCATAACCCCTTTTAGTTTTGATCTTTTCAAGTGGTCATGTGTGAAAATATATAAACTTTAGATGCTCATGTGAAACTGAATACAAAATATAGGTAGTCATGTGAAGACATAAAGCAATATTCCACTTCAACTCACCACTTTAGGGGGTTATGTGACACCCCTAAATCTGAGTATTCACACTCTAATTTGAGGTGTTGATTTATTGATAACATCATAATTTACATAAATACAAACAAGACTTTATTGTCTAACATGAAATTTATAAGGTACATCATATCACACTTGAAGTATTATACAAGACACTCTTCACAAATTTATTATTTATTAGAGAGGTACGCAGCGGAAACATCTAAGCAACTGTATTATCTGGACCTCTAGTCCATTCTTGCCAATAACCCCGCTATCAGTTATCTGAACCTGAAAAGAATATGAGACAAACGAGTGAGATCAAATAGTTCAGTAAGAAATACCATGACTAAAGATAACTGAAACAAAGAAAATTATTCTTAATCTTATAAGTCAGCAAATTAAGTGTGAATAAGAATATATATATATATATATAATATTGTCAATGTAACTGCAAGGGAAAGGTAATAACAAAAATAAATAGTCATGAATGTATAAATTTTTCAATTTTTAAACCGTCATGAAGATATCTTTCCTGGACATGTCATTATACGTGACTTTATCACACAAGTAAATGATACAAATATCACACGTCTTTGCCCCTAGCCAAAGACAATCACAATTTAATAATTCTGCCATACAGATCAATAATATTATATTTGTACGCCCTTGCCACACCCACAATCAATATCCAAATATGAAACCTGATGATCACTTAAATAATTAATATGTGACTTTCAACATCTGTAACGAAAGTAGCCAAATATCAACAAAATAAGAATCAATGAATTTATTAGTTATTGTTACTCAAAGAGTAGTAACAATTGTTTAACAATCAAATGGTCAACATTTGTCCAAATTGTCAACATATATTCAATGTCAATTATAATATTCAATCCTAAGAGTTTCAAACCTAAATAAAGCGTTTTCGGTCAAAAGATTCTATTCAAGAGGAAATAATAGCATAATGTAATGGTCAAATGATAATCATTCCAGTGGAAGCAAAATGATGGTACTCCTCACCTTAACGCGTACTCCGTAAAGTTATGTATTCTTATGAGTAGTTGACCTATAAAT
>JAUMHB010041362.1:0-18582 GCA_032359685.1 Pittosporum tobira
GCAAGTGTATGTAGAGAGCTTCCAAATACATTGGCCGGTGAAAAGCCTTTCTCAGAGGGTTGTTTGTCAAAACTAATTTGGGGAGTTGATTGGACAAATAGTATTACTATTGTTACTTTTAAGTACTACCACCTTTTTGCATGTCAAAAGTTGTTTGGGATTAGTGACAAAGCGCATAGTCTCACCCTTTTTGCATGTCAAAAGTAGTTTGGGATTAGTGATTAAGCGCATAGTCTCAAGGGTCATGAGCTAAGAATTGTGATTTAACTGTGCAAAAGCATTAGCTTTCTTCTTGATAGATGTTGTAAATTATTTTTAAAAAATTACTCCATAAGAGCATTGTACCCGAATTCATATTGAATCACATTATTATAAAATTTAAAAATAAACTCATTTTTTTTTTTATAATAGATCCAAACAAACCCCAAGTAACCCGCAATATGATTTGCTTTGATTTTGACTTTGCATGAATATTTAAATCAACTTATTTTACATAATAGAGGGAATATAAGCTGAAGATTTGTGTTTCTATACTCTCTGGGTTTTTCAGAAGACACAAACACTTTTGGCTTACCCAAGTAATTTTTAGTTTTAATATTTTATGAATTATCGTATACTATAAAATTAATCCAATTATAAATATTATAATTACAGATTTTAATACCTAAGAAGTGGCTTGAATTCAATCATTACAAATGTTTGAAACTCATAAGTAGACAGTAATGAGTCAGAGCATTTTTTACCCTTTACAAAAGGAAATGGGTTCCAACTTTTCCTGCACTAATTACATCAGACAGTAATGAGTACAAAAAAAAAAAAAAAAAAAAAAAAAAAAAAAAAAAAAAAAACACAAAAAAAAAAAAAACCAGTAAATAATAAAATGACAGCCTTCATGACGCAGCCTGCCCAACGAAGCAGACAAGAATAATAATATTTGTTAATTTATTTTATATTATTATAAAAAATTAATTTAATTTAATGGATGATAATACCTTTTATCAGTATAATAACAATTATAGGAAGATGATATCTTCATATTTTACGACCTTCATGTTCATTTCAAAGTATAATATAATTTGCTTAATGTACATAAAAATATATATTTTTTGTAAAATATAAATAATGAAATATGGAATAAAGATATTAATTTTTAAATATATTATTAGCATTAAATAAAGAGATATATATTAATCAATTTAAGTTTGATGGACATTTGACTTGTTTGTCGTCATTTATTTATATAATTTATAATTTAGTTTTAAAAAATAAATTATTTTAAAATGTGAGACACAATTTATTGATAATAAAGTTATAGGCGATGTACACCATCTTTTTGGGTAGAAAAAAGTAACTGATAATAGTTTTTTTTTTTTTCAATTTTTTCTGAATTGTGAATGTTTGTTTTTTAATCTAACTTATCCTAATAAATCATTCCAAATAACTAAATTTGACCTTAAATTATTTTAATGTTATTTTTATAAGTAAATTGTTACTCTCTCCATATAACAATTTTTGTAAATTTTTTTTAATGTCTCATTATTTTTATAATATTTCTATTTAAGAAAGTTTAATAAAGTAATTATTTAATTCAACCTTAATATATGAAATAAGATCTATTATTTTAATCATTACTCTATAATCTCAACCTATAATACAGTAAGGACAATTTAGATAATTTTTTTATAATTAAATATATTTTATTGAAATTCATAAAAAATTTAAAATTACAATTAGTCTAGGAGAAGTAGGAGAAAAATATGTCAAATAAGCTAAATAAGTCACAAAATATTTTTAAATAAACCGTCCCGAAGTGACACAATAACATTAAATAGGTGAATAATAGAATAAATTATAAAAATAAAATTTGAACTCAATTCGATTGATTTTTACTCGTACGGTTTGGAATACCGGAAAAAAATTGTCAAATAATCCGGGCCGACGTGGCACACTGACGCCAGATGGGCGAATAATTGTGCAATAATTGGACAAATTTTACAGTTTACCCCACCATGTACAAATATTTACAGTAATAAAAGGTATTTACGTAATAAATTCGAAAAAAGTAGCGTATTGGTAAATACAAGAAGCTCCAAAGATTCCATCTTCTTACCCCAGCAGGAGGCTAGAAATGCGGTGCCAGTCTCTCCCCCTCTCTCTGTAGCCATCCATACCAGACAAAACTACTTTCCAATTTAAATATTTCATTTTCAGGTATTAACATCTCATAATTTGTATTTACTCTCTTTCGTCATATTCTCTCTCTCTCTCTCTCTTTCTCTCTCTCTGTTCGGACCTCAGTTTGATCATTTCGGTTTCTCCGTCGGAGCTCCGATTATCAGGTAATTCATTGATTTCTGTTGTCTATTAATTTGAACGTAGTTAGTATAATTAGATTAGATTGATTAGTTAGTTAGTTAGTATACTCTATTTGATCAAATTCTATTGGTGTTTAGTTGTATTGATGACGTCATCTGCTAGAGCGTTGGTTTAAAACGTTGAATTTTGATAAGATTATTGACTTCACGAAGTTCTAATCACTGTTTCTAGAGTCTGATAAGATTAGATTTACGAAGGTAAGCTTACTTGTTGTGATGATTGAGAGCTCTAGTTTATAAATATTGACGAGAAAATTTTCTCTTCAGGAAGCTCTGATCACTATTTCTAAAATTTGTATCGATTGAGTGGAACGGATTTTGAGTTTCCGTTTAGTTGATGTGTGTTTATGTAGGTAATTGAATCAAATTTGAAAATTCGAATTTTGAAGAGTTTCAAATGATTTGATCAAGCTGTATAACATCAATTTAGATTTATTGGTTCATTTATTGTGTGGTCCCACAGAGGTTTTTGTATGACCAATTCAGTGGATGTGCAAGATGTATATGTAAAAGTGTATAACTCCTTAGCAAATATGTGTCTACTTGAAGGTTATGATTTCTAGTCTTACTTCAAATCAGATGCTCCATGGCATATCACTCCAGCAATATTTCAATTTTTTTGGGGCCTGATAAGTTGTTTCATGTTCATCTTGAATTGAATTTGTGGAATTTGAGAAGAACACGATTATTCACTCATCTCTTGTCATGAGATGAATGATCTGTGATGAGAGTACGGCAACAATAAATGTATTCTATGACTGTTACAGAAAAGGACAGATCAGTTCTTTGGTTTTCTAGCTGTCAATTTGGATTTCAATTTGGTACCATTGTAAGCTGTAAGTGATCAGGAGTTATGGAGTTCCAGATAAGGATGTTATTAATACAATATCTTTCAAGGCTGTTCTTATCAGAATTCCATTCTTGTGAATTATGATCCATTTGGGAATGGACCCTCATGTTGGTGGGCCAGATCTAATTTCAGTAGCAACTATTTTGACCAAATGACGTGTGTTCTGTGATATGTTTTTATTTTCTTTTCTAAGTGCATACTGGAAGAGTTCTAGTTTGTGCTTTTCTTTGTTTAGCTCATGTACTCCCTCTATGTTCCAAAAGGAGAGTTGTTTTATTCTAAAACATTTTTAGTGATATTTTGAGATAAGAGCCTTTGATGCTATCTTTTTCAAACATAAACTTCAGTCTTAATTTGTTATTAGAATAAAAGACTAGATGGCTATGGTTGAAAATGTGAACATGCTTAAAAAAGACTCACTGCAATACAAAGAGAATATTTAATGAATTAATGTCATGACTGTGTGTTTCCTATGTAGCAAAAATTTATGAAATACTAGTTTTTACCTTTATTATAATTTTAGGAATATTTGATCTTAGAAATATTTCTATCTTATTTTGTTTCATTATAAGAATAGTTGAAATTAAGTCTACAGATATATACGATTTATTTGAAATTCAAAAGTAGCTGTTTCAACTATCCGTTATACTTATTTCAATGTTATATTAGATTTTCTAAAAACATATACAGCTAGATTTCATTCATTAAGAGGTTTCTTTTCGTACATTTAATTTTGACAGCTTGTTTTGGAATCTATGTAGCAGAATTATGATTGACACTAATCAAGTTTGAGGCTGCCTCAACTTGATGCGTGATTTCTGATTAGGACGGAGACAGGCGTAGACAGATGCACACTTAGGAAATCACTGAAAACTCCAACAAGAAGATGCCAAAGCATCGCCTGAGAGAATCGATAAAGTCCATTTTTAGCAGTCACATTGATCCTGAAACAGATGACAAGCTGAAAGGAACTAAGATAGGTATATGTTTCTCTAGCGAACAAGATTCTATGTGTCAATTATCACCACAATAACTTTTCATTTTTTTGTGTTATATATATATATATATATATATTCCCCTTTTTAAGTTCAATTAGTGGTAATATCCCATGTTGAACTATCTTAGTTTTTCAAGCAAGCTGTAATTTGTTTTCTTGTTAAGAAACTTGAAAAATAAATGTGAGAAAAAACACCCTGAAAATGACTGTCAGCTTTCCAAAAATGGGATCGCACAATAAAAGGCAGTAGCAGGCCTGAAAAAGTAGAAACACAGAAACAAATGTAAAAAAGAAGATAGTAGTTGGGTATTATTAGGCATTAGCGTATGGTATTCAAGTGTTTTGATCATCACAATAAGTTTGCGGAGTGAGCATTAATTACATTTTCACATCTCAAGCTGTCATTTTTTGCAAGAAATTTTAATAGAAAAACAAAGTCTTATATTCATTTTCCTGTTGATTTTAGTGATGGAAGACAAATTTCAGAAGATCTTGAAGCTGGTCAAAGGCGAAAATGGCGAAGAAAGAGAGGGAAACACAGAAGAAAACCCAAACAAAGAGCCACTTGTTGAATTGATAGAGGATTTCCACAAGTATTACCAGTCACTCTATGATCGCTACGATCACCTTACAGGAGAGCTGCAGCAAAAGGTTAATGGCAAAAGAAAGGACTCTTCTTCTTCATCCAGCTCAGATTCGGATTCAGATGATTCTCCAAAAAGGAACAGTAAAAATGGTAAAGTGAAAAATGAGTTTCAGAAAGTGGCAGATGAAACTAAAGAGGAACTCGAAACTGCAAATCTGGAGATAGCCGACTTGAAGAACAAGCTGGCGGTTGTAATAGAAGAAAAGGAAGGGTTAAATTTGGAATATCATGCTGCTTCTCTAAAAATACAAGAAGCAGAGGAAAGAATCAAAAAGTTGAAAGATGATAATTCTGATATTTTAGTCACCAATAGGGACCTTAATGTGAAGCTACAAAGTGCCAGCGAGAGAGAAGCCGAGCTATGTCGAAAGTTGGAAGATGTGAATAGCAAAATGAGCACTTTAATCCTGGAGAAAGACGAAGCGATGAATACAATTGAAGAGGAAAAGAAAATTAACAATGATTTGAGAGCAATTAATGCTCAGTTGAAAGATGAGAAAGAAGGGCTCAAGCTAGAACTCCATACTGTTAAGGGGGAACTTTCTAGAATGAAGGATAAGCTAGAATCTGCAGAAAAGGAAGTGGCAAGTCTAAGCCAGGTACAAAAAGCTAATGAAGAAGAGAATAATTCACTGTCCTCAAAAGTTACTGAGCTGTCAGAAGAGATTAAGCAGGCACATGACAAAATCCAAGAACTGGTCACTGAATCTAGCAAGCTACGGGAGAAATTCGATGACCGAGAGAGGGAGTTTTTGACACACAAGGAGATGCATGAATCCCACAAGAGTGAAGCAATGGAACGAATACGGGGTTTGGAACTCGATCTGGATTCATTGAACTCTCACAAAAATGAAATGGAAAAGCAAAAAGACGAACTCTCTGCGCTTTTGATGAAACTCGAGAATAAAGAGAGAGATTTGTTATCTCAAGTAGAAGTTCTCACAACAGAAAAAGTCATGATCTCAGAGGAAATTAAGCAGGCGGAGAACAAAATCCAAGAATTAGTTACTGAATGCAACCAATTACGGGAGAAATTGGATGATAAAGAAAGGGAATATTTGACACACAAGGAGATGCATGAATCTCACAGGAATGAAGCAACGGCACGAATAAGGGGGGTTGAACTCGAGCTGGATTCATTGAATTTTCACAAAAGTGAAATGGAAAAGCAAAAAGACGAAGAACTTTCTGCCCTGTTGATGAAACTTGAGGAAAAAGAGAAGGAATTTTCATCTCAAGTAGAGCGTTTGACTGCTGATGTCAACAACCTGCAACGGGAGGTGGAGTCTTTCCACAATCAGAAAGGTGAACTGGAAGAACAAATGGAACAGAAAAACAATGAAGCATTGGGTCAAGTCAAGGGCTTAACGGATCGGCTCAATGAAAAGAAACACGAACTGGAGTCCCTACAGACCCAAAAAATTGAATCTGAAATGCAATTGGAGAAAAAAATTCTCGAGATTTCAGAATACCTGATTCAGATAGAATCCCTGAAAGAGGAGCTGTCGAACAAGACTGCAGGTCAAATGAAATTGCAGGAAGAGAAGGAGTGCTATGTTATACTGGTGAAGGGCCTGGAAGACGAAAAGGACGGGCTCCAAAAAAGAATTTTGGAGTTGGAAGGGGCATTAATGGAGAAGGAGAATGAACTCTCTTCTGTATTGATGAAATTTGAAGCCAGCGAGAAGGAAGCATCTTCTCGATTTTTGACAGTGACAGCCGAGGTGAGTGTCCTGCAAGAGGAGATAAATTCTTTGGGTGCTCAAAAAACTGAATTGGAATTTCAACTCGAGAGGAAGACTGAAGAAATATCAGAATACCTAATTTCGATAGAAAATCTGAAAAAAGAATTAGCAAGCAAGATTGTGAATGAACAGAAAATGGAACTAGAGGTGGAGTCCCTTCAAAAGAAACTTGAAGAGGCATTAAATGAAGCATCGGCTCAAAGTGAATCCTCAACAGTTCATATCAACAATTTGCAAGAGGAATTGGAGTTTTTGAGTTCTGAAAAAAGTCAACTGGAGTTGTTGACTGAAAAAGTCAAACAAGAATCTGTTGATAGTCTGACTCAAGTTGAAAATCAGAACACCGAATTGGCAAGCAAGATATCGGAGCAGGAGGAAGCTTTGAACAAATTGAGTGAAGTCAACAATCAACTTGAATTTAGTTTTGAAGAATGCAAGGAGAAGCTTCAATCCGCAGAGAGGAAGATAGAAGAAATGACAGAAGAATTCGAAAAAAGTACCGAATTGAAAGATGGAAAATTTGAGGAATTAGATGAAATAATTGAAGACCTGAAAAGAGAGCTGGAAATGAAAGGAGATGAAATTACTACTTTGACTGAGAATGTCAGGAATACTGAGGTAAAACTCCGACTGTCAAACCAGAAACTCCGAGTTACTGAACAGTTATTAAGTGAGAAGGAAGACAATCACACTGCCAAAGAAGAAAAGTACCAGCAAGACAATAAGTTGCTCCACGAAAGAATTTCTTTATTGTCTGGAGTAATAAGTACTTACAAAGAAGCTCAATTCAGATTGAAGGCAGAAATCACGGAGAGGGTAAATGAGACATCTACTGGATTTGACACGCTTACCATGAAGTTTGAGGAAGACTATGGGCACATCGAGACGTGTGTTTATGAAATCTTGAACGAGCTTCAGGTTGCAAAGAGTTGGGTCAGGAGTAAAAACGTCCAAGAAGAAAAGCTGAATAAAGAGGTATCCAATCTAGTTGACGAACTGAAATACGAGAGAGAAAAGGTCGGAGAATTGATGATAAAGTTACAGAAGAATGGAAATGAAAGGGAGAACCTGGCGAAAGGTGTCGAACGACTTGAAGTGAAGATGGACGAATTGAAAAAAGTTGTGAATGAAAAAGACAAGAAAATGGTAGAACTGGAGAAAATGTTGACCGAGAAGGATGTGTGGATTTCCGATCTAGGGAAAGAGAAGAAAGAAGCCATAAAACAGTTGTGCATATGGATCGACTATCATCGGGAACGTTGCAATCATCTCAAAGAAATTCTTTCGAAGACTGCTGGCGGTCGGAGAAGGCAGATAGCTGCTTAAGGTAATACAGTAGTGTACATCATTTTTTCATAAAATTTAGTTTTTTGCATTGGGATTGTTTGTTGTTGGTTGGCTCTTGGTCAAGGCCAGGCAGGTAATGGAAAACTATTTGTTTCTTCATGTACCAAATTAGTGTGTATAAGGAGATTAAGGGTCATTATATTGTTTGGTTTGTTTTCAATTCATTGGAGTTTAAATTTGTATTGAGCCATTGTGTCGCTCTTTAGATACATTAGAGAGTATTTTTCTTGTTCTTTCAGTGTTGCCTTCTTTTTTGGGTACTTGGTAAAACTCCTGGGCATGACAGATTCGGAAAGTAGTCTTCCCGGGTATTTGTAAAGCAAAGATTTTTTTACAAAGGCAGTAAATTGTCAATTGTCGGTAAAAAGCATCAACAGCCTATGAGTGTATCCAAATCAAAGCTTAATTTGCCACAAGAAAAAAAAAAGGTTAAAAGCTAAATAGGAGAATTAGATAGCATATACAGGGGAATTACTTTGCTATCATTAAAAAAGATTTAAGCTCCATTTGGAATTTAAGATCATAATATTTATTAATAATTTAAAAATATAATTTAATTGATGGTTAGACAGTTTTCAATAAATTTTAAATTTCTTTTCATTTTGCGTCGAGCATTTTGAGTTCCAGCCGTAACACCTATAAGGAAAACAGAAGTGACATTGGAAGGGAAGTCTGAAAAACCAAATAAAACTAACATTATCTCCATTATGAAACAAGTCACACAAATAATACCGGGAAACGAGTAATATTTCTAGAGAGCTAGTCGGAAGCAATCTAATGATACATCGCCTTCTCAAAAAATCCTTATTGGCCGTGTTGGCGAATATGAATAACTGAAGCTAAAAGTAAAAAAAAAATAAATAAAACGCAGATAGAAAGAGACTGGTGTACATGGATGGGCTAGAAAAGGGCTTTTCTAAATCTCCGCCATAATAATATGATAAATCGGCATATAAATACTTCCCCCACACCACCCCACCCCTCCTCTTCCCCCACAAATAGTTTTATGTTTTATTTGCCTTTCCCTTTCCTTTCCATTCCTTCTGCTTAACGGATGAGTTATTAGGAGCTCAAAAAATAATCTAAACTTTCCCGTGGTTTCAATCGGATATCCTCATCTCAACTCCAAGGACGTCTTTTACCACCTCGTATGTCACAAATGCAATTGCTATCGATGGGACCACCTAAAAATGAAATAGCATCAACATTAAAATAAAGTATTCCGTACCAAATACCGCCCTCTTTACCAAAAACCCATTCTTATAAGAAATAAAATTATTCCACCAAAAAAGTCTCAATTTTAATACTCTATCCGTTTCAAAATTTGAGATACCTTAAAAAATAACAGTTTTTAAAAATATATGTTCGGTTACAGTTTTTACTTTTAAGAAAAGTGTTTCTAAAACAATTTTTTTTAAGAGATAGTCTAAAATTCATCTATATTTATATCAAAATAATAAATCTGGAATATAATGGTGTGTTACGGTACTAAAATATAAATCAATATATAATTTTGGAACGTACCAAAAAGACATTACCATCTCTAATTTTTGAACGGAAGTAGTATAAAATGACACAATGACCTGAAGTTAGAATATCACAATTTCTCCATCATGAATCAAGACTTTTTGGGGAATGGAGGGAGAATTTATTTGTAAAAGCAAATGAAAAGGAGCACGCTAGATAACTAACCTTCACAGAATTAGGGACCAAACCCTTGTACAACGCTCCAAACCCTTCGTGACGAACTGTTTTCCTAAACGCATCAACCATGCCGGTATATTCAAGTTGGCCCTTGCTTGCGCCATCACCTTTAACAACTGCAGAAGCATCTTTCCAACCCACCATCTGCATTCTTCTACGGATAACATCAAGAGGATAAGCAACTGTCTGGCCCACGGTTCCAGCTGCGGCCCCACAGGCAAGCTTTGTCGTTACACCCAGCTCACTGTTGTCAGCTAGCCCAAATGGCCTAGACTTGATCAGCCAGTCTTTTAAGGATTCGTACACAGAAAAGTTGAGTCCCACATAAGGTATCTACAAACACAAAATTCAACCTTTTTAGGCTTCTTGACATAGAAAAGATAACAGGGAAGTTAAAGAAAGTATAAAAATGCCATAAAAGGTTCAATAACCAGACCAGCCACCAGCAATAATATACCCTTTCCATCCCAAATTAACTGCCTGCTTTGATTTTTTTTCTTTTCTTTTCTAGTCAAATTTACTACTTTTAAAGCACCTTTTTAAATAATTATATGCAGATGTAATATGACCATAAGAAACTAAATACAATTTACTACAAGTTTCAATTTTATAATTTCAAGAATATATCTAGATATGCTAAATTTTAGATTTTAAAAATATTAATTTTTACCAAAAAAGTCAAATCTGGCATTTATTTTCGGATGGAGGGGTAAAACTTATACTTACAACTCCTATAACAGAAGGAAGCCATCCTTTGTATAAAGCACGAGGTCCTTCTTCACGAAGGACTGTGGCAAGAGCATGGGTGATTCCTCTATACTGGCTTGGAGAGTTGCTTGTCTGCAAAAGAAACATGTTGCATAAAAAAATGTGTATAATATATATTAGAATTCTAAGGTAGACAGTTTATAGGTGTACTGATGGACTCGCTCTAATGGCAGACAGCCAGGCTCTTAGTACCAGCAATGGGCAAGCAAACCTCTATAAGGAGTCAAGACGCTCTTGAAGCCATTATTCAGAAAGTGGCATTAATCCCTTCTATAGGTATTTATTATTTCAAACCAGTATTCTGCATTGTACAGCTCCTGCAAACCTATGTTGATTATTCGTAAGAGATTGTAACCAAGTACCTGGACAGTTAGCCGACCTCGCACTAGGTCCATTGGGTAGGTTGCTGACATGGCAATTATCCCAGCGCATGCTCCAGCTCCAAGGCGTAAAACAGGAGTGAGTTCAGCATCCTCTGCAAGTAGACATTGAAAGACAACCATAACAACTATGAATGACATGTCTATTTTTGAAATCAACCCTCCTAGAAATCAACCCTCCATGCCAGGGTGTTTATCCATTATTGAATTACTACAGTTACAATTAGCACGAAAAACAAAAACAAAAACAAAAAAAAAAAGAGAAAATTCCTGCAGTATTCAGATTCCATCAAAGCGTAATAAACAAGTTCATTTCAATGGAATTTCAAATTCGACAATCAAATTGAGAAATCCTATGCATTGCATAAATTTTACCTTCAGCAAGTGACATAAGTAGATCATTTTCATAATATTAAGTTTTATTTACTCAACATAAAGTTAGCATCTGAGCTTTTTAAGGTTCCATAAATCAAAATCTTTCCTTATTTTTTGGGAGGGGGCATTTATCATACTGGCTCCATCCAATAAAGTAAAAATTTCCTTTCGAATGCTTTAAAAAACAAAGGAACAACATGCATCAGATAGAGTTCTTAATGACTTTTAACTAGGATCTATTTGACGTAATATATAAATAGTTATTTCAAACTGTTAAAAATATTTAAGCGAGTAAATCGGCAGAACTATATCTCCATACATCAGATAATCCATTTAATGCTTTCATTAGTATTAACCCCATCACTATTTTTGGGTCAAAGGAATACCAGCTTTACTGTTCTATAACTTTTAAAGAAATGACTCAAGACTAAAAAGAATCTAATGTTAGTTATATAAGAAAGAGAATAAAGATATATGGGCTTGTGGTGACACAAAAAGACCTAGAAGGAAGTTTAAGGGGAAGGATATCCATACCTTTTCCAGGTTGCTGTCGATAGAGCCATAATATTCCCCTGTTTAATGTCGAACAATGAGCTAGATAATGATAATATTTGATACATAAAGCACAATGTAGAGGTATAAGCTATTCGAACCCATCTATGAAGAGTGTAAGCTATTCTAGTGCTATTGATTTTCATATTTTAATTAGCACTTAAGATAAATTAAAGAATTATCCTCCGGACATTATTCCAGATTTGAGAAATACCATCAGCCCAAACAAGTATGGAGATCGGAACCAGCCCATTTCTCCTGCCCATAGGGTTGAACTTACATAGCAGACTATAGGACCAGGACATGCAGCTGCATTAAAATTTATACCTACGTTGAATAATTCTCACTCTATCAGGCACATGAGTAAATTGGATATCTATATACTCCTAACAAATAGACGCAACCTTAAAACTTGAAAGTCCTCATATAGAATGGTAGGATAGTTTATTGGAAACAAATTACTAAAATTATGGCATGCACTTGCTTGTTTCAACCTATTGTATGACTTTCTTCAAAGGGTTGTCAAGCAAAAGGTTTGAAAAATTCCCTTTTGAGATCATGAGGTATTCATTCTCAAAGTTGCAATGTCTTTCTAAATTGTTCTCAACTTCATTTGTTTAACATTCAAGTACGATTTATTATTGTTTTTCTTTTTATCAGGTAATTCACTGTAAGATGATATCTTTCCTTAAGTAGCATTTTCTGCCCTTCTCAAATGGGAGGAGCGAAGTCCAATTTAAGACATTGATACAAGCATATTACTTACCAAATATTATTTGGCGAGAAATGAAACAAACTAAAAATGTTGAATTCAAATATATAATACTGACAAGCAAGGCATATTCTCTTGTGATATGATAAAAACAAAAAGTAATATGCTTGGAAATCAATCAGCTATGACAATTTCAATAAAAGAAAACAGAACCATACTTAGATGCTTCCTCGTAGCTAAAGAACTTGACAGCTGAATTTGGCACAATGCGAGCGCAGTTAGTGCCATTGCCTTTGAACAATCCTCGAAAACCCTCAGTTCTCCATATGTATTTTAACCCCTGGATTGTCCCACTGTACTTTATACTATGTGGATTTTGAACCTGATTAAAGACCAAATCATTGCATTTAGTTTACTCAGAAAAAAATATATAAAATGAAACAAAACATAAGTTAACATGGTGACAATTTAGGAAGTAACTTAGATACAAAGAATCAAGATATAAAGCTTAGCATATAATTGTCTCAGAATATCCACATGTCCATAATGAAAATAGGAAATGATTAGATGGGTGAAAAGCATCTCAAGTTACCAATCAAAGCTCATCCTAGTCAGTTTTGTAAGGTATCTAATATATTTTGACATACTGATGTTACTATAGCAAAAGTACAGACTACAAACACAAGTAGATGAAATTGGAAATCTCCATGGAGGACTTTTGTGGGGTATGATAACTTTGATTTCTTCTAACTTCTAAGAATTAATCCTAGGGATTAAGGTTCATGGTATAGGTGATGGTACAATGTTGCACTAGAGTTCTAAAAAATACTTTAAAACAATAAAACTATGCATATACACACTTTCATTGAAAAAACCTGAATCCCAATTCAAATGGGACCTACTTCACCATTTCAGTAAGTGTTCAGGTTCATTCACCATTAACGAACGTTCCTTCTCATACAATCAGGAAAACACTAGGAAAACTGCCTGAAACTGATGAATTATGACTAGCACCAAAGCCACAAACGTTGACAATTAAGAATTATTTGTTACTAACTTACTAATCGAATTGTTAAGTCAACAACTATTCCAAAAGCATAAGCTGTTATAAAGGGGCCAACAATAAATATAAAATGGACTATGGTATACTCCCCTATTAGCAAATAATTGACCGAAACGGATAATTTCAACAAACTCGAAGAATGCAGATTTTTAACCTGAAACGTCATAACCAATCACTATAGACAACTTACCTGGAGCAAAATTTTTAATCGTTCTAGCGGAGCAACAGCAGTACGCGACCTGAAACGTGAGGTAAATAAAGATTTAGACTAGAGAAAATCATTTTGTATGCTAAGCCATGAACAATTGAACACTTCTATCAATGAAAGCTATCTACAAAGTTATGTATCAGACGTGGGTAACTCTGACATCAGATTTCGGAATATCAAGTCGATGTTCAACAGGTACGCGTGCCACTCATATTTTCTAGAGCTTCCATGCGGTTCCTATTATTTTAGCCTCCTAGAAAACATGTATACACCCACGGGTTGCTGTCAACACAAGGCACATAATTTAAGGGCAATGTTTTGCCATAAGGAACAATTTGGCCACGTTTTAACCATTTTCATGATAGCTTAAAACTTTTTATATAAAGAAATCAAAAGGGCACGCCGCCCATGTAAAAAGGCAGAACACAAAAGCCAGGGCCTGAGATGGAAAAGAATAACACAACTTTCCATCAAACAGAAGAACGCAAACCGAATGACAACATCCAACCACAGTTTATATACTGCTTCCTAAAAGGAACTCTCCCATAAAAATCCAAATAAGATTATTCAGAAGTACCTCTAATTTTCCTATAAGAAATCGCAGACTCAAACCTAGTGATTAAGCAACTATGAGAAGACCAACTTAAAACTGCACGTTATCATTATTACTAAAACTGGATTCTGAACAAACAACTCGATATAAGAGAGCAGGGGGAACATATAAAGGGAAAATATACAGATAAATAGGTCATAGTATCACACCAACTTAAAGTTTATTAGTTATTCTTTGTCAGTGAAAGACAGCACATCCCAGCGTTTTCTCTCATGTGCATCACAAATAATCAATAATCTGAACTAAAAATATTATAGTTTCTTATAATCAACTCTCGCAGCATATAGTAATACACTAATATAAGCAAAAGGCTACGAAATACGCCAAGAGTTAACTTACTTAAAAATAAATAAATATGTCTACATTTACAACACAAAAATTACTATTAGAACTTAATAGAAAAATAAAACTGCATAGTACAATCAAATGTTTCTTCTTTTTTTTTTAATACACAGACTATTTGTTGGATTATCCATTATTTCAGCAGCTATTAAACTATTTTATCACAGCATCAATTATACCAAATTCATTCAACAAATTAAATCTAATCAACCAAAAAAGAAAACAGATATACATTTCTATGCATACACAGACTTTCTAATATATGAATATAACAAAAATAGAGAGAAAGAGAAACGTACACTCCACCGGCGACGCCGCCAGCAACGAGAGATTTGCAGATGCTAAGCAACGCGACTCGACTCGGAGCCTTCACTCCTTCACTGGCTATCTTCGCTTCCTCCGCCAGATTGACGATCGTCGATACCGCCGTCTCGCCTGTCTTCCCTACCTCCGACGCCAT
Source organism: Pittosporum tobira (assembly GCA_032359685.1). NCBI lineage: Eukaryota > Viridiplantae > Streptophyta > Magnoliopsida > Apiales > Pittosporaceae > Pittosporum > Pittosporum tobira. The sequence goes on from JAUMHB010041362.1 coordinate 15,138, forward strand.
ATGATCTCAAAACTCACCGGAACACTATCAATTTTCCAGCGATCTCGATAGGGGAAGGACCCTTTCAGGTGAAACGGGCAAGCAAATGATTATCCAAGGGGATATACGTATTTATATAGACAGATATAACTGTATCTCATAAACACTGGGAGTGGCGTATGTTTGGCGGCTTTCAGAAGTGAGTAGTGGTCGTTTGATGATTTTTTTCTATTATTATATTGTTTGGACTGCCTCAATTAGGGTACCTAATTAAACTACTAATATTTTTATTAGCATATGATTATCTTGTACTGTTTTTCCTAAGGTAAATTTAGTATGATTATCTTGAGACTCCTGGTAAATCGTATGGAAAACTGATATTTTTCCTATAAAAATTAATATTTTCACCGATAAATACTTGAAGTGTATTACTTAAAAAATAAATCATGGTGGTAAAAATAATTTTGGTTTTTTTTTTTTATCAAAATAGCAATTTCTATTTGTATTTTATATAATTAAAGTGAATTGAGGAATGTCACTATTTTCACAATGTGTGCAATAAGTGTAATTGTAAAAATACATAAATAAATAAAATCGAACTCATGCCCTTCCTTCTTAAATTTTTATTTATTTATTTATAATATTTTCATTTTTCATTTAGAACGGGCAGATAAATGACATTTTCACATAGATTGAGAACTTGTAAATATTTCTTCCACCTTAAATAATTAATTAAAAAATATCTTCTTGAAAGTCGAGGCGATACTTTTTCTTATTATTATGTTAATTAGATAAGAGTTCCTTAAAAAAAGGAAAAAAAATAGCAATTTATTCTTATAATATAATTAATTAGATAAGAGATTCATCTAATTTGTTACTATAAATTAAAACATTAAAAATAATTAAAAGCATATTTTCTTGTTTACAATAAACAGTATAAAAAAATGATAGATGATTATCTTGACAATTTCATTACATCTTTAAAAAGAATAAAAGTTTAATATGTATTCATCCCAATATGCTATAATTAATATGTAAAACACAAGTAATACCTCATAAAAATTAATATCAATATTAATACTAAAATGTAGTAATAAGTAGATAAATTTAGAGTAAAAGTTAATTTCATAATTGCTTATAGCTAATTTGTTAATTAATTTTTTTTAACTTATATTTTTTATTTATTAACTCATTTTTAAAAATAAAATAATAATATTATTATATTTAACTTATAAAAAAAATTAATTAATAAATAAATTAGTTATATGTAGACACACACGAATTATCTTCAGTGTCATTGTCTATCCCATTGGAAGTGGCTGGTATTTATGCTATCAGGTCCACAACTTTTTTCGATTTCCAGATAGATAAGCACATATGGACTTCATGTTGACATCTGTAACATGTGAGGTCCATTCACACCAAGTGTATTTATCTTTGTAGTATAACTCAGCAAAACTCAAGCCCACACAACAAAAGATTGACCCACCAATCTAAATAACGGGCCTGGACCTGGGCCTCATTTTAAGTTAGTTCCAAGCAATGGTGTCTATTTCTGTATACAGTATATTTCACACTAATATGGAATTCCATGCTGGCTGTGTTTTCTTCCAATGGCCACACAATAAAAAAGAAAAAGCATGCTTCATTTGTTTTAAAATAAGATATGTTTCATAGTTTTTTAATTAATTTGTAAAATTTTAAATTGATATAAATTTATTTTATTTTAATATAAAGTATTATAACTAAATCAACTAAAAATTATCACTAGTTATTATATATATTTTGTTGATTTCAACATCTGAAATCTTGTATCCGTTTGAACTTTAAAATTATATAAAATAATAAAATGATTAATACTTATTTATAATTTTTAAAAGGAGCTATATAATATACTGAAACAATCTAGGATTATCTGTTACTGTAGGGTTCCAAATAAGTCAACTGTACGTAATGCTCTTCTAGTACACAAGTTGGCTAGAATAATAATAATACAATGTCTTACGTTCCGGTAGGGAAGCTTGATAGCAATATTCGGCTATATTGCGACATGCAATTAGACAGCAACGACTGCGTCAGATGAATAATATGTTGAAAGTAATTTACTTTATAAATTAATAAATTCATATTTAATTTTATCATAATTGTGTGCAGAAATTCTCAAAGTTAAATTTAAATTTAAACTTAAGTTGAGTTGGAATTAATTTTTTTTCATATTAATCGATGCCGAAGTCAATATTGCAATTATATACTGTATAAAATATTGTTACGTATGTGTTTTAAAATTTTAACAAATTTATATCATAATTTGAATCTTATTTGTACGAATATTATCTTAGATGTGAAAAATACAATTAAAATTAAGTTGGATCATGATGGGTCACTTTCCTAAACTGTTCGAAGATTTATAATATATTTTTAAACTGGATTACAAATATTTCTTCGGTGCTTGCTTAGCTATAATTCAAGAACAATTTTAGTCGAGACTTAGGTTATTTATTTATTCAATTTTACAATTGTGGTGGACCAACAACCAATAGATGTTTTCGAAATCTTGTAAGGAAAATAAAAAAATTTATATGATTTGGTCAAATTAGCAATGACGTTAAAAATTGCAACGTAACTTAAACTCAATAGATCAATATTAATCAAATATATATTTTTTTCTTCTCATTTTTAGTGCGACGATAAATGTTGGAAGGTGATGCTTAATGTTTTAGAATTGTTGCAAGGAAAATTAATAATTTATATGATTTGGTCAAACTACCAATGACATTAAGAGTACAATGTAAGTTCTAATTTAGTAGATGATTTTTCTAAATAATAATTAAATATGATTTTTTTCTTCTTCTTATTAAAAAAAAAAAAAGCAACGATAAGTATTTTGAAGGCGATGCTTGAATGGATAACATTTGTTAAAGAAAAGTAAACTCGGTTTGAGTAATCATAACGCAACAATTAGTTTTGATCTCACTTAAGTATACCATATGACAACACATTAATGACCCATTCGTGCTTGTGATTGGTGTCATAATCTGACGTAATTGAATTGAGTACTACTACTAGTCAATGCACCAAAAGATATTAATTTTGCTTATCTGGTTATAATATTATTGATTTACTATTATTTAATATTCAATTTTACACTATACTTAGAAAAAAAAAAAAAACTAAAAACACTTTTCTGTTATTTAAAAATTATAATAAAATATTTATTGTAAGCAGTGTTTGATAATTTTTAAATATATATAATTTTAAAAATAATAGTTTAAACCTAATTTTTATTATAAAATTATAATATTAGGACATGCAAGTGACATTTTTTATGACACATTACAAAATAATAATTTAATTTATTATTTTTAATTTATAATCACTTTTTTTATCTCTATTTCATGTCATATTAAAATTCTATTTTTTATTTTTATATCATTATAAAATATATTTATAAAAATAATTTTATCAA
>JAUMHB010041373.1:0-18582 GCA_032359685.1 Pittosporum tobira
ATTTGTAAGACATGGATTTAATAATAAATTGGCAACCCAAGTCGGGGTGTGGATGCCCAGATTTGGGGGTGTCACAAGGCTGATTATGAGCTCTAGAAACGTCAACTACTGAGGATTGTCAGTCTAAGTCAGTCCCAGATTAGTAATCGTATGGTCTTTTATTTTTCTTAAAAATGTATTTTACATTTTATAAAAAGATTTCAATTAATTTTTTTAGTAATTTCCATAAACTACTATATTTATATACTTATTTTGATAAATTAACTTTATCTTATATAATTTCATAAACTATTTAAGTATTAGTAAACTATATTAGGTTTCTTGCCGTTTCAGGTACCAAATTTTCTTCTCTTGTGTACGGGGTGAAACTCCAGCATCCATGGTCGCCTAGACGGAAGAAATCGCCCGCATAAAACATACTCTCTCCCTTCCATAAAAGTTGGTATAATCTAAATTTATTGGTTAAAATAGTTATTATTAGAATCAAAATTACTACTACTATTTCATACATATATAGGTGGTGAGGCAATAATTATAAAAAATAAAATAAAATAATAAAAAACAAATCAAATGTAATGTAATATTATATTTAACGTTCGTTTGTTTAAATATTTTAATATATATAATTAATTATTAATTTTAAACTTGATTAATTAGATTTATAAATTTAAACAAAATTAATTTTTATGGGGGAGTACATTTCACTAATGTTAACGTTTGGTTCTTATTCTTTAACAAAAATAAATAAAATAAAATTTTATATTGAAATTGAGCAGTGATTGTAATGAAATTTGTTGTTGATCATAAAATTTTAATTGAAAATAAAGAGAACTTGATAATGGAAAGTGAATGTTTACTTATCTTTGAGGATGTTAATTTCATTGGTTCCATTCTCAACCTTATTTTTAACTTATATTATAGAATTAACTAATAATTTCATTTCAACTACTATTTAATTTTAATATAAAATTGCATTCGATTTTTTTTTTTTTTTTTTTTGCAAAGATGCAATGTAGTTAACAAATTACGAACAAAATATTAAAACATAATTATAAAATTTAATTTTAAATTTTTATTAAAATTAAATTTAAGTTATGAACTCAATTTTTTAAATTTAAATTTAATTTATAATAATTTATCAAATATAATATTTTATTATATTTAAATTTATAAATTTCTAACGTTGCTACCAAACATGCCTTCAACCTGAAATGGAGCCTTTTGAGAGTTTGAATTCTTTTCCACCGAAAACTTCTGGAACCTTTTGGTTCATTCAGTGATAAATTACTAATACTGTCCGATTGACCGGGGACAGCCCAACCACAGTACCTATTATTCTATTCGTGGATAATATTTCATCCATGTTGAGTGCCTTTTTCAAATTAAACAAGAGCAGTAATGGATAAAACCGCCATTCATTCCCTTCAAAATTAATTGCACTGTTTAATTTTATATAAAATTTAAAATTTATTTAATTATAAAAAAATTATTTGAATTATTTTTATAATATAATAGTTTTACAATTTATTAAAGTAGTGGTTAGTGATAAATCATATTTGATGAAGTAAATATATTTAAGCAATTTAGTTTATTAAACTTTTCTGAAATAGAAATGTTACAAAAATTGTAGAATGTTCTAAAAAAATATTACAAAAATGATGGGACGGAAAAAATATATTTGATATGGGCCTAAAAACATGGCATAAATAATATACTCATTTTTCAAATTAAAAAACTATTAATTCCTATAAAATACTTTGGAATCAAGTCTCGACATGTTTAGTCTTACTAAGATTTGGAATACAATTTCTCGAGGGGTTGACTGAAAACTGCAAGTGAAAGTTAGCATAGAGATTATTATAAACCTCTAGAAAGTCAATAATTTGAGTTAAATACTATCCATAAATTGGTAGAAAGTTTTATATTTTATTAAATTAAATAGTGCGTTCCAACAATATAAATTAGATGGAATTTGTAAATTTTGATTTTCTTTTGTACCCTCTGTTAGTCCCAAAACTGAGCATCAGGGCCGCCTCTCCATCACCAGCACTTCACCCTGGACCCTTCACCTACCAGCACCCATCACCATCATCAACAGGTGATTTTTTAGCCCGAATCAGCAATACCACTAAAAACTATGTCAAACTCAAATTGATTTCAAAACCTTAGACAGACATGGCTAAACCCAAAACCTAATTAATAAAACCAAAACATTCTAAACTTCAAAACCAACCATAGAAAGTGAGGAAGAAAATGGTGGCGCCGCCCATGGATCGCGGAATTAATTTTTGGACACTGTCTATTGATATTTGTGCACGTAAAAATTCTAAATTATCTATATTAAATAATAAACCAACTAACACATTTTGAATATTCAATAAAAATAATTTAAAAACCTCATCTCCGTTTAAGTGTGTAAATATCATTAGAGAGTCGAGAGTATGCGTAAGTCAACGTTCATGAGAAAAAAAAAATATTTTTAATCCCAAATTATATGTGCATTGCTTAATTAAGTGGCATAAAAAGATATACTTTGTGTTGTATACCCCGTTATCTGTGTTTTATTTATGTCATGTTAATATTTGTTTATTTTCCTTTAACCTCATTTTAAAACCAGCCTTCACTAATCATTTCTTCTTTCATTAGAGCCCATTTAAGATTTTCCAAAAAGAGAGAGAGAGAGAAAGAGAGAGAGAGAGAAGAAGTTCATTTATGCCTTTAAAGAATGTCAAAGTACATGCACGTGCCCGTTTACCGAGTACCGTTTGTTTGGGTGTCAACGTCGAAGACCAATGACTTCAAACAGTAATATGACTCGGTCTACACTCTACAAGTGGGTTATAAAGTTGAAGTTTCTTGTTTCACACAAAAAAAGTTAAATTTTTTCGTGAATTAGAAAGAAAAATTAACTTTCGCCTCATACTGTGCCACGTGGATAAGTATAACAAATTTATTTTCAAAAATATTAACATCAATCTTCACTTTAGGATATACACTTATAATCTTTTAAATTATGTATAACAATGATGTATAATTTAACCGTTATTACTTCAATTTTTCTTTCTTGTGTACAGATAGACTTGACAATATGATTCGATTCCAATGAGACCTGACCAATTTTGATCCTAATGAGACGGGCATAAGGAGCATAAACAGAGAATGATGTGGGTACGAGAAAAATGAGTACAAACCCGATAGGATTTGGAACGAGTATGAAAAATAGTATTTCCCGTCTCAAGTTCGGCCCAATTATATATTTGCATATATGATTTTTATATTTATTGTTTTAGTGTATATTTAATATTTATAATCCCAAATATATATTCTAATTTAGTAAAAACGTTAAAAATCTATTCTAATTTCGTAAAAATGGCATAATAAATGAGATGTATAGACTTTGATATTGAAAAAGAAAAAATTGAAACAAGACTGGGTGGGTATAGGGTTGCGTGCATCAGAACGGAGCGGATATGGGAATTGTGACGACCCGTCGGGGCCCTGCCGCATGCTGATTTCTGGCGTACTGGTGACAGTTATCACAGGAATACTGTTAAACGGGACAAGGCAATATGAGGGAACAAAAATTCTAAACAGTGGCGAAAATAGAATGAGAGTACCTACGACCGTACCCGATTTATTACCAGACTTATGTACGGAGTTTTAACACTCCAAATTAACATAACTTTAATTCAACTTTAAAATACATTATTTCATTTTTTTCAAATGGTAATAAGCGAAATAGTAATTTGTTCTTTATTAACTTTTCCAAATGAATGCTCATATTTTGTAAATTTTACGCCTACCCCAAAATTAGTTGTTTGCCATGCCTCCGAAAATAAGAAAAATGAAAAAGAAAAAGAAAAATCATCAAACCTAACGTCGAAATGAGATTCCGTTTCCCTCTGCCGCCATCACTACAAAAAATCGTTTGACTTCACGTGCAACAACTTGTTTGGCCCTACTAACGACCAGATTAGTCTGTACTGTTCATGAATTGTTGATTCCATGTTTTCCTCTTCTTTGACATTAGCCAGATGGTTTGATTCATATAAACCAGCATGCCTATATATAAAGCCCTCCCATTATTCTCCATTTTCATTCCACACAATTCCACTTATAAATTCCCATTCAAACTTGGGAAGAATTCAACTTTCAAATCCATGGATGCCTCTTCGTTCTTCCAATACTCATATTCCCAAGAACATTCGTCATCGAGTTCTGTGCGATGTAATGAATTGTATGCACCAGAGAATTCAACTTTCCAATCCATGGATTCATCTCCATTCTTTCAATACACGTCTCCCGAATATTCGTCATCGGGATCTGTGCCGTGCGAAGAGTTAGTTCTGCCTTTCGACCAGAACGACTCAGAAGAGATGTTTCTCTTCGGAGTCGTATCGGAATCAATCCGAGACCAAGAAGTATGCACCTCACGAGACTTTCCAAAAGATATCGAGGAAGTGACTTATAGAGGAGTCCGAAGGCGGCCGTGGGGAAAATACGCGGCGGAGATTAGGGATTCGACGAGGAACGGTGTTAGGGTATGGATAGGCACATTTGACACTGCCGAAGAAGCGGCGTTAGCGTACGATCAAGCGGCGTACGCGATGCGAGGTTCCATGGCTACACTAAATTTTCCCGCGCAGATTGTTTACCAATCATTGGTAGAGATGAATTATGTCTTTCAAGAAGGGTGTTCGCCTGTTTTGACGCTAAAGAAGAGACATTCCATGAAGAAGAAGAAGAAGAAGAAGAAGAAGAAGAAGAAGAAGAAGAAAGCAGTGAGTAGTAGTAGGAAGAATGAAGAGAGGGAGTTGAGAATGCAGCAGGATAATACTGTGGTTGTATTTGAGGACTTGGGTGCTGATTATTTGGAAGAACTTCTTGGGTTATCTGAGAGTTGACAACCTTGGTAAAATTAGCCTGAGTTTTAGTCTGTCTTTTTCTCATATATTTTTTTTTCAGCAAATTTGATAAAAATATAATTTCCTGCAGATTTGGTATTCACTGTTGTTCTTATATACCATACGAGTACTAGATGAATTATTGTTGGATATTATAACGGAGGATTCAACGATTAGTTTATGCGGGTCGGGTCTCAATAATTTTGGTAAATGAGGTAAGGTATGACGACGTATCCAAGTTTAGCTAGCTAGGCTAATTAAGTGTTTATTCTAATTTATACAACTTTTAGAATTTACAAATCCCAAATGTAATAAAAATATATATTTAATAATTCAAACTCAAACTCAAATAATCAAATTTACAGACTAAATCTAATTTTAATTTTTTCATACGTTGAATCCACCAAATAAACCCTAAGAATTGAAGGTGACATGGCCATCGGGCCCATAATTCTTAAGTTGTTAGACTCAGTTTGATACAAGAAAAATATGTTGTAGAAAATATTTTTTGGTAAAACGTTTTCTCATAAAATGGTTTCTGAAAAAATGATTTATTCTTTGATGTTTGATAGTCAAGCTGAAAATGAGAATAAAAATATTTTTTTATATTTAATTTTCAAAATAAATTTAACAATTATGATATTTTAAATTAATATAAGTGTTTTTTTGGTTTTTTTTAATAAGATAAAACTAAGTTCTTATAATAAAATTCTAAATTTATTCGTATGTATGTAAAAACTTAATACTATGATTTAACAATAAGAATATTTATACTTTATAGGAAAAAAAAATTAATAAGATAGTGGTTTTGAAAATTTTTAAGAATAAGAAAATTTAGAATTTAGGAAATATATGTGTATATATAATTAAATATGAAAATATTAATTATGCATATATTGTGAAAGTAAAAATAAATGTATTTATTTTTAAAATAAAATAAATAAAAGATGATAAGAGTAATTAAATAAAAGTGTTATAAATAATGACAGAGAGAGACAACACTTAGACTACTTTTTGAAAAATGACATAAAGATTTTCTATTAACTGAATTTTTCCTGGCATACCAAATAGTGAAAAATTTAAAAATTTTCAAAAATATTGTTTGTTCAAACTTCAGCAGCACTTGACCAAGTAAATAGTGTCGGAAACTATTAGTCTATTATACTTTATATGTCTTGAAAAGAATGTTATCTCATTAATTTGTTTCACAAGCTAATAAACTAAATGGAGGACCTTGTTTTTAGGACAGAGAAAATATATAGAATCCAAATATTTTATCTCATTCTATAGTTCATCTTTTGTCCTAATTTAATACGATGGTTAATTAATTTTTGCTTAAAGAAGTAATTATTTATCATTAATAAATAAAAAATATAATTAAATGTTAGATTAAATTAAGACATATTATGGACAAGAGAATAGATAGAAGATTTGGATTTTAAGTGTATATATAATTATTCCATAGAAGAGTTAATTTCTTTGTTAAGTACAATACTCATCCTCCAAATTCTAGTATTTTGCACTTTCGCCACCAAAGTTCAAAATTCAAAATCATCTCCTTCGAACTTCTAAATTCTCAGTATTTTCCTTTTTGCCGATCCCATCGCAGTTTTCACTGTAATAGGTCACTTGTCTATCACATGCTCGATGTGATATTGTGTTATACAATTTAATGATAATCAATGTCCTAGACTATTGAAAAAATTGTAATAAGATGGGCTCACTCGTTAATGATTCTAATACAAAATTTGACTAAACCAACATAAAGAAATAGATTGTGAATTTTAGAAATTATGGGGAGCTTATTATGAATTTTTAAATTTCATGACTAATCTGCAAAAAGATTAAACTTTTTTGAGTACATATGTAATTCATAATATTTTATTATGTATCTTGACAAGTTTAGTTACACATTTTAGTCTAACATCTAGTCATGCATTTTTATTTTTTTATTTTTGATGCCTCGACCAAACTTTGTAGGAACTTGAATAAGATCTTGGTTTTAAGAGGACTGAATTAAGAGCCTAAGAACTATTTAATCATGTTAATAATTATTTTGAATCCCAGTTTTAGATAGATAGAGAAGCTAGGTCGGTGATCAAGATAGAGATAAACATAGATCTATTTAGTCAATCCTTAATCCAATTGAAGCTCGTGTTTCCCAAGAGGACTACCAAAACTTATATAAACCTTTCATGTGGACCAAATTTTCATGTTGACACAAGAGTGCAAATTAACATATTTGAAGCATTATGGGTAAATTGAAAGATGGGCATAATTAGAAGATGCAAAATAAAATTTGCTCCTTTTTTTTTTAAAAGTTTATACTCCATCCATTCTAAAAATATAAGATTATTTTGTTAAGAAATTAAATCAGGTTAGGATCAAAAATAATTGTTTATGGAGAACAAAAAACCAGGTGTTTCAAAAATCAAGAAAACTTATTTGTACATGCTTTGTATTAAATCTCCATGCGCATGATAAGAAATCAATGTTCATGCTCATCTACACTTGTGCTGCTTTTAATTCCAAATTAACTGTTGGAGTTTTTTTTTGGTTAATTCCTATAATTGTTTATGAAAACATAATTATATTATTTCCTAAAAAATAATTATTATTAAATGTGGGTGAGGAAGAAATAAAATATGACCACAACGCTACAATTGCTATTGCAATTTTTACATAACGGGAAAAATATATATTTTTTTAAATTTCTTGTAAAATTTTATCTATATTTATAATAGATTGAAGTTCATTTGACACTCCAACTCATCTAGCATCCAAAACTTTTTGTTGTGTTCCTATGCAGCCAAAGTTTTTTTTTTTTTTTTATGTGCACCCTCAGGGTTTAATAATCGCAAATTGTCACCTGCCATACCGATTACTTTATTTAAATGCATTTTTTTGGTTACTATTTAAATGCATTTTTGAGAAGGGGAACTTTGAATCAAAATATCTTCATTTAAAATATATAATAAATATTTAGTTAATTATTATATAGATTTTAAAATACATGTAATAACCTAAAAAAAAAAATGTGATGAGCGTTTTCCCTTCTAGAAATGCATATAAACAGAGATTATCGGCATTATAAGTAATAATTGACCCATTCACAAAGAGATTGAATAAGAACTCCGGAGTGTACAGGAACACAAATGAAAGGTTGGGACGTCAAATCATATTGGTGTAAAGTTTAGAGCGCCAAATGAACTTTAGCCTTTATAATAAAATAGTAATAAATTAGAAATATTTCAGGGTATTAAAAAGAAAAATCTGACTCTAATTTAAAAATCAACAAAAAATAAATAAGCATATCTAATTTAGAGTTCCAGGCTAATTTATGAAAATGGGCTCTCAATACAGAATAACCATTATATTCAATTTCAATTTCAGTAGATCTTTTCTTGGTACATTCAATTTCAGTAGAACAATAAATAGTGGACCTACAGTAGGTGCCTCCTCATAAGTACCATATCCCGCAGCGCTACTTCTCGACGCCGGTTATGGTGGTCACATCCATCCCATCTCCAACTTAAGACAACAATGTTAGTTTAATAAAATCAAAATATACGAATAAAAATAAAATAAAATAAAAAAGTTACTAGCCCGTGAGGTGTGCCATTGTCCTAAAGCCATTTTAACCTCGTACGCATGGCTGTGAACAACTGCAACAGGAACCTAAGTGCTCAGAGATTCGTCTGCTAGCTACCACAGCCTACCATGTAAAATGTCTACATGAAGATAAGGTGAACTGGTCTAGTGAGTTGCCCTACACTTGGCAAAATGATTTATAGATATCTCAAACTCTCTTTTTATCTCCTTTTTTTTTTTTTTTTTTTCTTCTCTTAAGTGGTGTATGCAAGAATGAATATGATTAATGATATAATTTTTACTATTTTATAATTTTGATTCTCCTATACCGTCAATTAAGACACCATTCATACAAACATATGTGTGGAAGAAGGAATATGTGACGGGAGAGCCTACATATAGTGATGACATTTTACTTTGTATACCTCATTGGCAAATCGTTGAATCTTAACCAAATGTTTAGACTTTTTTATTTCACGTTTGTAAATACATATCTAAGATATCTACAATTTCACTAATAACTAATGAGATATCAAAGCAAATGATATATTTATTTTCATTACGTACGTATTAATTCTTTTTAATTATTTATAATATTATTTTTTTTATATTAATTTTGTAGACATTAAAGATCGTGGCACAACAAATAACAAGGACGCCCAGAATATAGTAGACAGCAAAGAATCATTCTAAATATGAAAGCATTGAAGACAACAAGTCATTGAAGATTGGAGGTTATCTAAGTCGCACAGCAAAAATGGTAAAGATTCACAGCAAGGCAAGTTATACAACAACGCAGTCAAGCATACAAAGAAGACAACAACAGTTAGCCGCTAAGAACAAACTTCCTTAAAGAAGTGTTTGTCAAGAAAGTCACAGCAAAGGATGTTTGTCTCAACTGTTGATTTGCATATAACCTAGATAAGATAAAATGTTGTAAATAGAATCAAACAATATGAGATTAATTAAGGATTACTCTGCTAAAAGTTCGAGTCAAGTTTGATTCGAATTATTAATGAGTATATGAGCATATTTTTAAGTTCGATTAATTACTCGAACTATATCAAATTATTATTTTTATTGATATTTGATGTTACTCCCTCGAAAACCTCAAACTATTCGGACTCAATTCGTATTCTTGATTGATTCGGTAATTAAACCAGACATATATAAATTTTATTTTAAATTCGATAAATTATACAAATAAAATCTAAAAATATCAATATTTAATTCTATTCGATTCTTTTACACCATTATCTAGATATGTCACATTGTAATAATATAAACTTTTTCCTTAGAATTTTTTTGTTGGCATTCTTAAAACTTCTGTCTGACCATTTTTATGGGGTCTAAAGCCAACACCCAGGCCATCTATCATTTCTTCACCTCAATAATTAAGCTTCGGTTGGCACTCGTCGCCCTATATGGTCATAACATACACGTGTTCATTTTCCAAGTAATATGATGTTTGTATCGTCAAAGTGAAGACCAATAATATGCTGTAATATGACTCAGTCAACACTCTGCAAGTGGGTGCTTAGAAGTGTTGCTAAGTTGGCTGACATGGATATTATATTATATACATATAACATAATTGTGTTCACACATAGGCTATAGAGATATATGATGTACCCATAAGATAGTGATAGTCACCCAGAAAGAAGATATTAAATACCCACGCTCTCTTTCAATTTATAAAAGTGAAATTAATTTTTAGTATAATAATAAAATAAATTTTAAAATAAATATTATCTCCACATTCTATTATTTTTCTCTGTGTCTCTTTTTCTATATTTTTTCTCTCTCAAATTTTTCTATTCAAGCCTTACTAAATTATCTTTATATTTTCTGAGGTGATTATTAAAACTTCTTCTATTTTTATAACTATAAATTTTATAAATGATGTTTTAGATGAAATATACGAAATAAATATATATATATATAGAATTAGTGATATGGTAACTAAACTATGATATTAAAAATAGGATACAAAAAGAGTTTTGTGATTGTGGCTGTTTACTTTGTTATGTTTAGCACTAAATGAAGGGCCCTATCATCATAATCAATAGGGGTGCACATCGGTCCGTTATAGTCGGTTATTGTTTAAAAAATTAACCAATCCGAAAGCATCGGTTATAGAACACGCTATAACCAAATCCGATCAAATTCAAACTTATCCGTCAGTTATCGGTTAGTCGGTTATCAGTTATTTTTGTTCGGTTAATCGGTTAAGCAACTATATATTGTTGTAGTACTAAATATGTAGCAAATTTAAAAATTACTACATTGCTTTTCAAAACTATTCATAAATTCTCGATATATTGAACATTCTCTCCAATGTCAAATAAAAACCAAACGTATATAGAGTATATACCATACAAATTAAATCCTCGTATGTTTAACTTATGGGAGCACATGATTTTAAAAACATTGTTGTTCCTCTCTCAAAAAAAAAAAGAAACTCCAAAATTAAAAAAAGAATAAAAGATATTACTAAATAGGAAAATTAATTTTAGACAACAAATAAAATTATATATATCGGTGTGTATATGTATATATATGTGTGTGTCTATATATATATATATATATATATATATATATATATATATATATATATATATATTACGGTCGGTTACAGTTAAAAAATCCTTCACAATCGTAATCGACCGAATATATCGGTTATATAAATTTTTTCATCCAAAAATTTTCGGTTTATTTTTGGGTTCGGTTTTGTTTATTTAGATCGGTTGACTCAGTTCGGCCGAAATTTTGTGCAGCCATAATAATCAACACCTCCAGCTAGCTATTTTTCAAGTGAGTAATGCTACATGTTGTCATAAATATGTGACAAATTGTTATTTACATGGCAATATATAGTTGACTATACGTGAAATTATAAATAAGTAAATAACTTGTATCGATTTTTGATTCAAATGGATAAAAAAAAATCATATTTAGTTTTTGAGCAAAATAATTTTATAAATTGAAACAAATAGAGTAGTTCTCCTAATTATTTTTTCTTTAATTTTAAATAGATTGAATTTTTAATAATACTCAATTCAATATATACAGGTCTCTTGCTTTTTCATATTTAAGAAAAAAATTTAAACTTGAAGAATTGCGTTAGTTATGCATAGATATATTATGTTTAAAACCTTAATATTCTATTTTCTTTTAACTTTGACTTCGAAATTTTTTTAATCTCACTTTTGATATGAAGCTGTTTTATTGTTTTTAATACAATTTTAAATATTATAAACTATTAAAACGGTATAAGAAATAAAAGATAATTATTTTAAAAAATATATATATCAACTCTGAATATATATCTCAAAAATACTTAAAAGTTGAAGTAGGCTTTATATTTTGGAGTGAGAAGAAATATATTATTATTAAACAAACTATTCATGCTTAATTCATAATTAAACATATCCAATTAGTTGAATGTATTAACTAAATAAATCGGGATTAGCTCGGCTAGCGGGACAAATGAATTGAATCCATTCATCGAAGTTGAAGATAAACTAAAGTTCCCTGGCAGCCGTCAAAAAAGTTGTTTGACTCACGTGCAGTAACTCCCTTATGTCCCACCAGCGACCAAATTTTGTCATACTGTTTGCTATGAGTTTGTTTGATAGAAGTTATTAAATTAAATTTTTAATTTAAATTTTTGTTAGATTTAAATTTTAATTAAATTTTTGATTTTTTAAATATTTATTTAATTTATTAAAGATAATTTTTAAAATTATATTTAAATTTTATAATTTTTAAAAATTAAAATAAATTATTATTAAACAAACACTTTAAGCATTTGTTTAATATATATATATATATATATATATATATACACACACACGCATGTACGTATACAATAGAAGCACGTAGAGGCGTTACTTCTTTTGACATCAGCAATTACATGACGTTAAACATACATCGTCTCATCTAGCTCTATATAAAGGCATTCATTCCGTTTTCTTATCATCCAATCTCCACTTATAATTCACACACACCCAAAATCAGAAGGGAAAAATTAGACCATTCAAATGGATTCTTCAAAATATTCATCAAGTGCTTTCCCATGCAATCAACTACTTCCCTTCAACGAAAACGACTCCGAAGAGATGTTTCTCTACGGAGTTTTAGAAGAATCTCATCAAGAACACGAAGTATATGATCATCAAGAAGAGCCTAAAATGGAGGAGATTGCGTATCGAGGCGTCCGAAGGCGGCCATGGGGAAAATACGCGGCGGAGATTAGGGATTCGACGAGGAACGGTGTTAGGGTATGGATAGGTACATTCGACACTGCTGAAGAAGCGGCGTTAGCGTATGATCAAGCGGCATTCGCAATGCGTGGGCCCATGGCTACACTAAATTTTTCCGCACAGATTGTTTACCAATCTTTAGTAGAGATGAATTATGATTTTCAGGAAGGGTGTTCGCCTGTTTTGGCCCTAAAGAAGAGACACTCCATGAAGAAGAAAGGAGTGAGTGGTAAAAACAATAGAAAAGGGAAAGAGTGGAGAGCTGAGGAGGACACTGTGGTCGTATTAGAGGACTTGGGTGCTGATTATTTGGAAGAAATTCTGAGTTTATCTGAGAGTTCTCAACCTTGCTAAATTGTTTCAATAAATAAATAAATACCAAAAGAAAATTTTTCATAAATATGAAATTGCAAACCTTTAAGAGTAATTCATCAAATTGGTTCGATATAAAATAATAACATACCCTCCGTATTATATTAACAGTTTCACATGTATGCAACTAATTAAGGCTGCAAAACTATGTTCTTAGTTTCTCTTGTTTTGTCATGTTTGAAAAAAAAAAGTATTTCATGTTTCCTGTTATTCCTTTGTAGAAAGTCGGATTATGGTCAATGGAGGATTCAAAAGTTAGTTATATGGGTCCCTAATAAGACTAAAAGTTCATTTGGCACTTTGCAAACCACCATCTAGCACCTCAAATTTTTATGACGTAATTTAATTTTAATATTTGACTTTTATATATCTTTATTATAATTGTGTTTGATTATGAAAAAATTGTTTAAGTTGTTTTTATAATATTGTATTATAATTTTAGGTTGTAAAGTAGTTTTTGAAACAGTGGGTTTAAAACAATTTTAGATGGTGCAGAGGTTGAAATTATGGTTCATAATAAATTAATAAGTAAAAATAAATTAGATAATTTACTTAATTAATTTTATTTTATTTTAAATAGATAGAAATGTTGCAATAATTTCAAAACAGGTAAAAGAAAAAAAAAATATATGTTACTAACAATATGACACGAAGGGAATAGCTTATTCAAACAAACAAATAAATAGCAAGTTTTAAACAATTTTAAATAAGTTAGGACAAAAGTGTCAAATGATAAGTAAAAAATTGAACGACTTAATGCACACTTGAAAGACAAAATAACAGCAATCAAGAAATACTAAATTTTGGAGTAACATACGTCTAAAATCTCTTCTTCTATTTCTATATGTACCATTCGATTTTATACTGAGTCAATTATTACCTGTAATATTGATTACCTCGATTTAAATGCATTTTCAAATGGGTAATTAGTGATCACAAACTTTGATTTTAAAATTCCCATTTATTCCTTTGTAAAAAGTCGGATAACGGTTAATGGAGATTTCAAAAGTTACTTATATGTGTCCTCAATAAGACTAAAGTTCATCCATTAGTGGTACGAATAAGAATGATGATCATCCAATAACTAATATATGGTTGAGAATATATAAGGGATGTCTACTTTAAATTATTTAAAATTTTGATTAATTTTGATTAAGTGTTTGAAATATTTGGATGGTCACACCAAGGTCTTCATCTTCATCTTCAAGTTTCAGCAATTCGCTACGAATCAAGACAACCAACAGCCTTTAGAAAAACCAACAATATATCTCTCAGAAGCAACCACACCCCTCTAAGTACGTACCAACAACCTGCTAGAGTAGCAGGTCTTGTTCTTAAATACTCCAAATCGTGTCGTTGGGGAAAAAAACCATTTGAAATGGTGTGCTGGTATCTAAGAACTTAATATTTTCAGTATTTTATGAAATTTATTTATCTTAAACAATATGATGTTGATGAAATAAAGTTTTGTTATTTTATTATAAAGTATGAAAACAAATTTTTGTGTTTTATTATTATTTGGAGACATAAAATTAATGCATGAAAAAGTAATTTGGAAGTTGTTAAGTAAATTATTTATTTGGAAATTTTTTTTGGAGAAGTGTTAGCAAAATTCTAGTATAAGTAAATGACATGAGAAGAATGATTTTACATGCCTTACTCCATTCTCTTCATACTATATTGGGAGTTTTTTTTTTTTTTTTTGATATTACAAATTATTGAGAATACTTCTAGAGTGTTATTAAAATTATTTTTGTAAGAGAATTCAAGTGGTAATACAATGAACTTTCAGTTATCTTTATCCTTTATCTTTGACGAAATAATTTTAAACCCATATTATACACTAGATACAAAACTTGCAAAATATATTTATAAAATCATATTTTATACCATAAGTTTTCTTTACAAGATTTATGTAAAACTTCTACTTTTATGCTTAAGCAAATATTTTTCAAGTTATTACAAAAATTTTAAACAAAGTTATTTTTATATGACTGTTAAATCATACAAAATTATTTTATATTATAAATTGGTATTTGACGAACTTAAGAAATCATGGTCAAAATATATACTTAAATATATTTTTATCATTAATTATGTTATAATATGTAAAATAATTTATAGATCAGTTACTCATAGGAAGACATAACTTTACGGAGTACGTGTTAAAGTAAGAAGTACTATTCTTTTGCTTCCACTGAAATGAATATTATTTGACATTTGCATTATACTATCATTTCCTCTTGAATAGATTCTTTTGATTAGAAACACTTTATTCAACTTTGAAACTCTTGAGATTGAATAATATATTTGATCTTAAACATATGTTGATAACTTGGACATATGTTGACAATTTGATTATTGATTCATTGTTACTACTATTTGAGTAACAATAATTCCTGAATTTATTGATTATTATCTTGTTGATATTTAACAACTTTTATTACATATGTTGAAAGTCGCACTTTAATTATTTATGTGTTCATCATGTTTCGAATTCAAATTGATTGTTAATACCTTAGCCTGAGTAGTAAGGGCGTACAAATATTATATTATTGGCATGTATGGTAGAATTACTAAATTATTACTGTCTTTGGCCAGAGGCAAACACTTGTGATATTGGTGGTGTTTACATATATGGTAAAGTCACGTATATTGACATGTCCAGTAATAATATCCTAATAACGATTTAAAGACATGAGAATTTAGATATTCATAATTGTTTTACTTTGTTCTTACTTTTCTCATGCAGTTACATTTGACAGTATTTAATTTATCTATATTCTCATTCACACTTAGTTTGCTGACTTATAAGACTAAGGATAATTTTTTTTGTTTTAGTTATCCTTAGTCATGGTATTTATTACTGAGCTATCTGAGTTCACTCTTTTGTCTCATAGTCCTTTCAAGTGCATATAGCTGATAACATGGTTATTGGGGGGAATGAACTAGAGGTTCAGATAATACAGTTGCTTAGATGTTTCCATTGCGTAATATTTGCTAGAAGAATAATAATTTGTGAAGAGTGTCATATATAATATTTCTAGCGTAATATTATGTACTTTATTATAATCTTGTGTGTTTGTAAGTTGTGATATTATTAATAAATTAACAACTCAAGTCGGGATGTGGATACCTAGATTTTGGGGTGTCACATGGTATGCTCAATTTAGATGAGCGTTAGCCACATATACTGTGACGCCCCGGTCTCCGTACAACCTTCAAACTCCTAGACTAGTTGTCAACTACTCCTCAAGCTTTCATACTTACAGTAATTTACAACTATTTCTTAATGACTTTACAGCAAAATTTAATTATTATTTCAATTTTTCTAAGAATAAATACAATATTTAATCATTTCGAATTTCTTCCTTTCAGCTCCTCTTCCTCGGGCTAGACAAATCCTTAGCGTCATTCTCATTCCATTCTCTCTAGCTAGTTACTCGATCCGATCTTATCTAACTACAATAAAATTTTCAATAATAGCAAGGGTGAGCAATTAAGCTCAATAAGTACATTCTTAAAACAACGTAATCATTCATAATTGAACTTTTTCAAGAACAAATTCATTTCAGTATATGATTAACATTTAAATCATGCTTAACATCATGCAAAATTTGAGTATGCTTTAACATTCAACTTTACTGTCATTAAATATGCATTAACCTTCAGCTTTACCGTCATTTATCGTCATTTTTTGTCAATTATCATCAATTTTTTGCTTAGTCTTAACACACAGTACAAACCAAACGGGAACCGTCAGAGATTGTGTACATCTCAAAGCAGGTAATTACGTCCTGCACCATATGATCCGTTCCTATGGAATCCTAGAATTTTACCAATTCATCATCCCATCGAATTCCCCATGGGACCCGTTCCACATGGGGTCTTCCATCACATTTGCAATACTCAATATTTTCTTTTAAATATTTCATGCATGCACAAGTAATGAAAACTCATGCAACTCTTTCGTTTTGAAAACATACTATGTTTGAACTTTCACATTAAAAATCATGCCTCGTTTATAACTTTCACAAAATCTCATCTTTCATTTACATTTTATCTTTCAAATGAAAGCTCATGCAAAACATTCATTTGAAACATGCTCATGTACACATTTATAGAAAATGGTAGATTTGTACTTGCCTTGAATGGTTGACTTGAACACTATGAACTTTTCTCGCCTTCCCCAAGTCAATCCCTAACATCAAAAGAACTTAAAAACGTCATTCCAAGGTTTCTAGACCCTTAAACCCTCCTTAACATTTCATCTCATTATTCATCACTTTTGACCTACTGCATCAGTAGCACTAACAGTCTAATAACTTTGGCTAAAGAAAATATATTACTGTGATCTTAGTCTAATCGAAAACTAGACTTCCATAGTTTCGTTTTGACTTTAAAATGGTCCAATTTCGACTTCGTATGAAAAAATTATAATACTTTGAATTTCCGAAACTTCTGCAGAAAATTTCTCCGACAGTGCTTTGCAATAGTCTACTTCAAGCATTTTTATAAAGTAGTATAAATTTCCAATTTGATTAATTATTTTGGGAAAGTGCATATAACGTGTCCCAATTTGTACAAAAAAATTTCATGTTTTATTCTCGAGTAGGCTATTTTTGGCAGGTTGCCGAAGTTGGTCCAAAAACCACACTTTTTCAGAAATCCAAGATGCTACTGTCCCTGTTTTCTAACATTTTATAAAAATAGTAAACGACTTTATCTCTTTAAAAAACCTTCTGAAGATATGTTCCTCATCAAGTTATATAAGCTCAAAAAATATTTTGTGTATAATTCATACGTATATTATTTTATAGAGATTTTTGATTATAAGTTGTTGATTCCAACTCCTCTGTTTCATCAAAAAACTTACAGCATCTACTTCGAACAATTTATTAAAAATACCAAATGAACTTTAAAAATTACAAAATTTAGTAGACATCATACACACTTATCCAAGTACTTCAATAATAGTTTCATGACAATTTGACAAATCAATTAATTTTTGTGTAATTTATGAACAGTAACCCGTATGTTAAAATTTTCAAATTTTCAACATACACACACTTCCTTTTTGTAACAACCAACTCTAATTCATCATCTAAGCTTTCAATACATGATCTTAACTAACTCAATCCATGTGACACCCCCAAATGTGAGTATCCACATCCCGACTTGAGTTGTCAATTTATTAATAATATCCCAACTTACAAACGTACAAGACCTTATTATAAAATTCACAAGGTCATAATAAAGTACATCATGTCCTATTAAAATTATTATACATGACACTTTACACAAATTATTATTCTTTTAGCCAATAGTACGCAGCAAAAACATCTAAGTAACTGAACCTCTAATTTATTCCCTCCAACGACCTCGCTATCAGTTATCTGCACCTGAAAGGAATATGAGACAAAAGAGTGAGCTCAAATAGCTCAGTAAGA
>JAUMHB010041406.1:0-18567 GCA_032359685.1 Pittosporum tobira
AAGTTTTAGGGCATCAAAAGTCGTCCGGCGAATATTAGTGGGGTCCACACGTTTTCAGTTGTGGGGTCCACAAATACCTTGCGGCGTTCCGCACGTGAATAATATTGCCTAACTTTAACGTTGACTTCTTTTTGTGAAAAACCAATAATTTTATTTAGTACCTCAAAATATCATATTTATAAAGTTAAAATATTGGGTTCTTACAATCGTGCCTTTACAAGCTTCACCTCCGAAATCAATTCGTTGGCATACTTTACACCTAAATCACGTCCTTCACCAAATTCAGCAGCTTCACTTGAAATTTGAACAAATGTTGCACAGAGTTATCTGTAGCTCTTGGTAGTTTTCACAACAGTGTCATCTTCCTCATTGCCTCCAATTTTATTAATTTGTTTGTACCACATTTGCAACATTAGTCCACCGTCTCAAAATGTAGTTTTGGTACCATCATTTTAATATTCATCAAATCAAGTACCTTCAAGGAATGACGGCAAAGTATTCCATAATACTCAAATAATTTACAGCTACAAGTGACTCTTTCTTCTTATCGAATTGTTGTAACTACATGCTCTCGAGTATTCCTATGTGCCTGAATTGTGTAAATTGAAAGCAAACCATCTTCCTTACATTCCTTAACCATGACGAGCAATGATTTCACCCACTCATTTTGAAATATCTCGAATATGGTCGACGTGTAAACATCCCTTACATGTCTCAACAAAGGTAAATCAACCTTTAAAATAGATATCTTCTGTGTCATATCAAACGTTGAAATCCAATTCATTGAATCTCATTTGAGCAACAGCCCTTTGAAAATGCTTAAAAAATTGCACTATATCCAAATCAGACTTTAAGTATCCCCTCAAACACCCATTGAAACCCCCAACTGTGTGCTTCTCATTCCGACTGGAAATATACATCTACCATATGCCATTGACCATTTTCCCTTATAGCAAATGTATCTATTAACCACTCATTGTCCTTGAGATCATACTTTTCCAACATTGCATCCTAAGCATTAACAAATTCCTCATCGTCCTCGTACTCATAAATTAATTTGGCAAACTCACTAGCAACAGAATCTTCACCTTGAAAGATATGGCCAAGCCTCTTCAAAGCATTTTGTTGCAAGTGCCATACACAAAGTCGATGATAAGTATCTAGCATTACCAACAAAATTGCACTACCCATTGCTGGATCTTGATCGGTAATAAATGCCTTGGGCTTTTTTTCCAGACATAGCTGTCAAAAATGCGCCAAATAGCCACTCAAATGAATCAGTTGTTTCATCAAATAATAAACAAGCACCAAAAACTACCATTTCCCTATGATTATTCATTCCAACAAACAAAGCTAAAGGCCTATAATCCTTATTTGTTCTATAGGTAGTATCAAATGATACTGCATCACCGTGAGCACCATAATCCATCATCATCTTTGTGTCAGTCCAAAATATACTAGTTATGAAGCCCTCGTCTAAACCAACTGTAAAATGAAAACTAGGATCTTTTAATTTCCGTTCTTCAAAATGTTTCAGTAAGCTACCTGCTTCACCAAGTTTCAAGCTATTTTTTCACTTGTCACGAAGATAATATTTGTGATCTGCCTTTGTGACGCCAAGATTAATTCTCCCACTACCTTGTCGAGCTGCATATTCAAAAGCATGTTGTTTCGAGCGTATACCAAAATCATAAGCCAAATCAATTAAATATCCTTGTGCCTCATTTATCTTCCTTTGTGAATGCAACATGTGAACAACAGATGGAGGAGCTAAAACATGATTATGATATGGTTCGAAAGAAGTCACTCGAAATTTTTTATTTTGTTGATAGCTTAAAACAATGTGAGCAGAGCAATCAGTTCTTGTATCCTTTCTATGTTTTTTCACCATATGATCTCGTTTGTCTATATGTCTGAAGCATATATATAAAAAATGTGCGAGAGAAAGTGGTCCGATAGACTTGCATTTAGAAGTTGGGTTGAGCATTTGACCGAAAGACTCAATCTATATGTCTGAAGCATGATTAGGCTAAAAAGACTTTTAACAGTCTAAAATTTAACCAACTTGATAAGAAAATGAGTCACGCTAGTAAGAGAGTCAACCAAAAAATTAGATGATATTAATTTATAACCTTTCAACATGCAAGGGATTTAGACTGTTGCCAACCTTCTGAGAATGCCTTTCATTGTAATCTAGTACAAATTGGGCAAGTCCACCAGGTTAGAGACAGGGGCAAACTTTGAAATTTTTTTACTGGTATTGAATACATCCTATAATTAATATAAAGTTCTGGGTCAAAGTCTAATTTCTGATAATTGTTTATAAGGAACAAAGAGAAATATACTAAACATTTGTGATAAATCCGTAATATTTTATTGTATACATATAAATACTCTTTTTTTCAACTCTAGTTTATGCTCCGCCGCTTCTGTTTTCTCTGTTTCCTGTTCACGACTCTGCGACTCGGCAACAAGGCGTCAAACGAATTCACCAAGGTAAAGTCTCTATCTTTCACTCTTTTCCTGGCCCCTTCTCTCTCCTTCACTTGATTTTCTCTATCCCTTGCATATTTAATTTGAGTTGTTTTCTAGGTTTTGATTTTTTAATTTCAATTGTGTAAATAATAGAGTTGTGATTTGATTTTGGAATTATTAGAGTTGTTATTGCTTAGAATTTTATTTGAATTTGAATTGTTAGTAAAGCTGTAATTTGATTTATTTATTTGTAATCTAATTTTGAGTTCACTCAATTTTCTATGAATTCTACACGTAAGGGGTTGCTGACTTGCTGCCTGGTATGGGAATTGGGCTATACTGGTATAGCATAGTTTAATTGATTTATGGTTTTGGCCTTTTGGGCCTTAATATACACATTCCTGGCATTAATGTTATCAGTCATGTAATGCTATACCAGTATAGCCCTAGAACAATTTGAATTATTAGTTATGAGTATCGATTAGTAATGAAATGCCTAGCACAAAGCATCTTTGAAGCAAAGATGTTTTTGTTACGGAATTTAGTCCTCCTATACTTACTAGGGACATTACTTAGCTAATAAATAAATAATTAGTGAAAGGGAGGGTTGAGATTAGTTTTTTGTTACAAGATGAGGGCTAAGATTCTCTAAAACTGCAGTATTACTTAGGCATATAAAAGGCTGCTTTGTACGGGGATTGAATCATCAATTATCAGAATTATGAAAGTATTTCTCTCTCTGCATATCTGGTCTCTTTCTCTCTAAATTGCTTCTTCCTTCTAGAGATCTACGGGAGTCTCGAATATCCCGTAACAATTGTGCTTTCGTTGAGAGTGCCAATTGATGACTCACCTATTGATTTCATATCTCGTCTCCAAAGTTGTGAGAAGCAAAATTGTAGAAATTCAACCGCGGATGAGATTCAAGTAGTACAGTTGGAGTACGATGAATTCATGATGAACTATTTCTGGTATCATGAACAATTTGACTCGGTTGCTGAATATGAAAAGTCATTCCTTGAAGTTAAGCGATGGGCGGAGACATGGAACAAAGAGAAGTTTCCGGAAAGTGAATCTTTGAGCTTCTTTGTTAGAGGATTGAGGGATGAAATTTGAAAATCTGTGGAGACTTGGGGTCTGAAATGATTACAGGGAGCCATTGAATTGGCGAAACTGCAAGAGTTATGCCTTCGGATGAGGTGTTTGATAAAAGTACTGAATCAGAAGTAAGTGAAGATCTCAGTTACCAACTCTTCAAACTTACTCCGGCAAAAACCACTGCAGAACATAAGGTGATATTTCTTAAACCTCCCACTCATTTCCCTGAGTTTACTAGTCCATTCGAATTTCCAAAATTTGCTAATGTTGAAGAAATTAGTGTAGCTCTCGGGGTGTTTTATAAAATGCCTAGGAGATATAAATTGTCTTTTAATGTTCCAATTTCTAGTTATACTCCTGAGAATGTTGGTATATGCGTTGTGACAAGTGAAAGAAAGCCTATGTATAATGATAGTGGAGGGTTTGACGATGCACAAGTTCAGAATTCGAGTAGTGATAAATGGTCTTGTATTGAGAATGATGAGATCAATGATGGTGCAGAAAATAATGATGATAAGGTGATTGAGATACATAATGAGCAAGTGTCAAAACATTTTTGTCATTAAGGCTGCTATGGCACAAGAGCATGTCATTAAGCCATTGGGAATTACGGAAAGTGCAAAAACAAAGTACTGGCAGGTGATGAACAATCATGTATTTCCCTTTTTGCATAGTCCCGCATCTCTAATCATTGACAACATTAGAGTGCAGTTTCAGGATGGTACCAAATTAATGAATGTTGTTGATATCTTGGACCCCTGCTTAGTTAGTTCAAAAGAATATTCATGTGATCACAATGAGGAACCTGATGTCAATTCTTGGCTTGCAAAGTATGATATGTTAGGGCATAAACTACAAGAAATCTCTCATGGAAAGATTGTTCCAGTTTGGTACAAATTGGTGACACCACATGATGGCACAAACGATAATAGTTGGAGTATATTAGGAAATTATTTACAAGTCAATGAAGCAAACAATCATGCATCCGTTGTGAGGATTATTGGTGACCTTGAAGACAAGATTATTCTCAACGAGAATGGACTATGTAGTTCAACTATGCTTGTTCAATGGATTAAAATTGGGGACATACCACGCTTAATATTTGATCCGAGTGGACATGAGATAATTTGCAGTTCAAATTCATATGAAAATGTTTTAGACCATTATTTCATTACTATTGGGCAGTGGGCTATACCAATTAGGGATCGTTTACTTGCTGAGAGGATTCAAGTGATCACTCGCATCAACACGAATGGATGGGGCTTGGGAGCAGGCATATACATGTACCTCATCTCCTGTAAAAATGCCGACAATCCTCCTCCAGGGGGCTCAAGTTGCAGTTTTTACCTTACTCCAGACCTCTATTATAGATTAGGTGATAGTATAATTGGGTGTGAAATGATTGATACAAAATGGGGAAATTTGAGTTTAGCTTGGATGGTCTTAAATGGGATGAAAGAGAATAACATGAATGGATACAAGTTTGATGGGGTTATGGTGACTGCAATGAGGTATAACCACTATGCATTGCAGGAAGAAATTATTGGAACTATATTGAAAATTTTTCACTTACAACTGATACTGATGTTGTGATTCACTTGTTGCTGCCTAATGGTTTTATGCATGGCCTATTTGACAAAGCTGCTTTCATTGGTGGAAGGACAAAATTTGGTAATCATGTTCTTGTGGCCTCTGATCCAATGTCTTATGCTTCATGCTTCAGAGGGCAACACTTTGGGATGGACTATTACACCCCAAATTCGATAGGTCTTTTGGGAGAACGCAGTATTCTGCAAATCACCTTGATATTGAAATTATTCACTTCCACCTTGAGGACAAGGTGGATTTTGAAAGGGTGGGTATTGTTACGGAATTTAGTCCTCCTATACTTACTAGGGACATTACTTAGCTAATATATAAATAATTAGTAAAAGGGAGGGTTGAGAGTAGTTTTGTGTTACAAGATGAAGGGCTAAGATTCTCTAAAACTGCAGTATTACTTAGGCATATAAAAGGCTGCTTTGTACGGGGATTGAATCATCAATTATCAGAATTATGAAAGTATTTCTCTCCCTACATATCTGATCTCTTTCTCTCTAAATTGCTTCTTCCTTCTGGAGATCTACGGAAGTCTCGAATATCCCGTGACTTTTTTCGGGTGGATTCTGATATAAACTTTCTGGTATAAATGTCGTATGAAATTAAAAAGTCAGTTGTCACCAATTTGAAACAAGAAAAATGCTACTCCAATTTAATTGCATTATAGGGTAACTTTTTAAGGGATCATTTTTAATGTTGTGCTACAGATTGATTTTTTGTAAGATTTATTTGTTATTGTAATGTGTTCAGGTATGATGGATAGATATGTTACAAGCACTAAACGCGTTTGAACAGAATCTCAGCCTAATCTAGCGTGAGTTATCTTTCCTTTATTCTTTTGTTATATGTAAGTCTTGCCCTCCCACAAAAATAATCCTGGGTTCGCCACTGGTTAGAGATGCACAATACAACCCTCCCTAACACCAAAAGTAACATGATAAATGGAAACAATTTGAGTTCCTTTCAGATCCTTATCCTCCTTTAATATTATCTAATAACAACTACAATTATTTTCCTCCATCCGTTATGCAAAAATAAAAAATAAAAAATCTAGTTAAAATCTTTTTAAAAACTCTTTTAATTTATTTGAATTTTGAAAGAATAAACTTAAGAAGAAAAGGGGTGTAAGTCTAATTTATTTTTATCTTAAAAAGAATGTCACGAAACATATATCAATATAATTTTTTTGTTCATATTATTTTTTTTAATGTGAACTTAGTAAATTTAAAAATAGTCTAGATTTATTCTCTCTCATCTTTTTTAATTTGCGTGAAATAAGTGTTTGTAATTTTTATTTTTTTTAGAACAGAGGGAGTACTTCTCAATTGATTACAAAAAAGGAGTTGCACATACCAAAATTAATTGAACTCATATTAGTTTAGAAATTTATAGTATAACTTAGAATTTCATTTGAATTTTTTTAGCAAAAATTCGTTTGAAAAATCTATTCTCTTCTATAAAAGAGAAAACTGATGTTTAGGATGCGGCCCTCACCGGCCGCATGTGTCTTTCTCTCTCTCTCTCTCTCTTTTTGTATTTGTTTTTTTTTATTTCAAGAAATTTAAACAAAATTTAAAATTTAAATTATAATATAAGTTTGTAAAATTTTCAAAATTTTAGCATAATAGTATTTTATGTGTAGCTTACAAAATTGATTTTGACATCAACTAAAATAAAATAAATTTACTTTAAATTTTAATTTATAATTTGGAATAAGTGTACGTGGATGCGATTCATAACTCCTTTATCTTTTAGTATCTTTTTTTCCTCAATATTGTTCAACAGTTATTATTGTTAAATTTTATGATTTCACAAATTTACTTACTTAAAACACGTATGTATTTTTAATTTTAAGATAGAGAAAGTATACTATACTATACACCTTTTTTTGGTGGATTA
The DNA here is from genome assembly GCA_032359685.1 of Pittosporum tobira. NCBI lineage: Eukaryota > Viridiplantae > Streptophyta > Magnoliopsida > Apiales > Pittosporaceae > Pittosporum > Pittosporum tobira. Next base: position 7,072 of record JAUMHB010041406.1, read on the forward strand.
CAGTATATACCTAAGAGTAATAATTTAGATTATATCAAATTACTTATATTTAATCCGTTTCAAAATAGAGATATTTTTAAATTCTAAGTGTTTGTTTTTTTAGCGTTTCATTAGAACTACTTCACTCTATACTTAATAATAATAATAATTTTTCTTTTTACTCTTTTGCTTTCCAATTTATTTTGTTTCCACAAAATGAGTCTCTTTTTTACTTACTCATTATTTTTTTTTTTTAAACTTTACTAAAACTTAATTTAAAAATAATAATATGTTCCTATTATATCTTAATTTAGATAAAGTTATTATTTTTTATTTTTTTATTTAAATATGATGTAACTGGATATGATTTATAATAAATATTAACTTTGGATCGTGAACATAGATTTATTTAAATTTAATTAATATCATTGATAAGAAATAACATAATAGACTTAAAGTTTTTATATATTTTTTAGAGGGTGTTAGGATGCAACCCTCCCTAGCTGACACGTGTCTTTTTGCTTCTTTTTAAAAAAATAATATTACATAAAACATTAGTCATAAATTATTAAAATATTTATTTATATATTTTTAAATAAAATAATTTTTAAAATTTTAAATCAAAATAATTATTATGAGTATCACGTGCAAAGCGCGTGGGTATTTTTCTAGTAAACTAAAATGGTTTACCATTAGGATCTACTAGTCCAAAGACGCTCGTTTGTCATCCCATCATGAGCAGGATGTCATGTCCTACATGAGGTTTACACAATTTAGGACTATAATTGGGTGCCACTTGAATGCTTATGTAGAATTTATGTGGACATTTATATGACACTTACACTGAGAGCTTATGTGGCGCTTATTGGATGTTTATGTGGAGCTTATATGGATGCTTATGTGACAACATCTAGAGTGCCCTAAGAGAATTCTATAATATAGGAAACTTGTAAATATCTAAGATATTTGTATAGATTATTCTAGATGCTTAATTGTAACCGTTAGATCGAAATGATCACCACTATCTGTTTGGAAGATGGAGTAGTATAAATAGATGAGGTCTTCATGTGGTCAATCCATTCAAGATTTGTAAGCATTCCTTCATACTAATAAAAGTTTCTCATCTTCCTTAAGAATTCTTCTTGTTTACTCTTTCTAGCAAGCTCCTAGCAGTTTCTTTGTTTATAAAGGCTTACTTAGCAATACTCAGGCTTGCATAAAATATCTACCATAAATTATTATATTATCTATTTATACATTTTTAAAAATATATAATTTTTTTTTTAAATTTAGATTAAAAGAATTATGACGAATATATCTACCATAAATTATTATATTATCTATTTATACATTTTAAATTTTTTTTTTTTTTTTTTGAAATTTAGATCAAAAGAATTATGACGAATACCATGTGCAAAACGTGTGGTATTTATCTAGTATATAAAAGAATATTGAGGCCCATTTTTTCCTTTCTCCTGCCCAATTAAAATTACAAACTTCGGCCATAACCTCTTTTAATGTCTGTCTAAAGGGCTCAAGGCTTGAATTGTTTCACTGTAAGTGAGCAGAATCCCATGGCGTCACTATTCGGACCAACAACGCCATTTCCGCTGTCGTTCAATCGGAGACCCAGAACAAAACCGCTAACCTGCCGGAGCAAATTTACACCCAAACGAACACAAGAACATGAACTATTTATTGAGCCAATAAATTCAACAGAGCGAACAAGAATTAATAGTGTAAGGCTGAAGGAGAGAGAGAATAGAGAGAGAAAGGAGTACACCAACAACAAGATAGCGTCACAAAAGGCCATATCGATTATATTGCGAAGAGAGGCCACAAAAGCTGTCATTGAGAAGAAAAGAGGCCCCACCAATTCAAAGAAACTGTTACCCAGAACTGTTTTGGAAGCCCTTCACGAGAGAATCACTGCCTTGCGTTGGGAGTCCGCTCTTAAGGTCCGTTACCCTTTACTTATTTCAAGAATACACACAGCTTCTAAAATCTTGGTCCTTTTATAATTCAAGCAGTTTCTTGGGAACAAATTCTACTTTTGTTAGTTAAATTTGTAGTGACCCAGAAAACAAAAATGCCGAATGGACTTGTTTTCTTATAGGATCTGGATATATGAGTATATTGGCCAAGATAATGGAAATTGTTAATGGATTGCACTTCTATTTTATTTTATGTTCTTATTTCAAGCATTATAATTTTGTTAAGATGAAACTTATGCCTCATAGATTAGCTTAGCTCAGTGATCAATAGTTTCACTGCCAGGTCTCTTAAAATGATTTTGCTGGCAGGGAAAGATCTCATGAGCCTACATTTGTAAAAGGGCTGGTTTAGTTAGAAAGAAATGATATTTGCAATCCAAATCTCTTCAACTGCAGTCCATCGTAAAACAAAATTTATAAATTCAATCTAAAGGTGCGGTGCAACTGTTAGAAGATGAAGTGCAACTATCATTTATTTCCAACTAAACAAGCCCTTTTTAATGCGTTTAGGTTCACATTATGTGCTATCAGCCTCCAGGAGGATGAAGGATAGGGAAATGGTGGAAGAGATGTCAGAAGTATTAAGAAAGGGGGATTACACAACGGTATTTTTGTTAGCTGATACAAGTAATTCATGAAAGATTTTGTTGAGTATTTATTGGAGTTAATTGAGATTTGGATTTCTGTGATTTGTTTCATCTGAAAATCATATTATTATTTCTTTGTAATATATACATTTATTCTTTTCCAGATATCATTAAAAAGTTAACATATTTTATTTGGCAGAATATCATTTTCAAGTACAAACAAGGTGTCTAACATAAGACTCAAATTACTTCCAGGTGTTTGAACTACTCCAAGAGCAGCTTTGGTACAGGCCAAACCCCGGGATATACATCAAACTAATTGTCATGCTCGGAAAATGTAAGCAACCTGAGAAAGCTCATTCGCTATTTCAGGCCATGATTGAAGAAGGTTGTGTTGTGAACCACGAATCCTACACTGCTCTTCTATCCGCCTACGGTCGAAGTGGCGATTTCGACAAAGCATTTAGCCTACTTGAACAAATGAAGAACACTCCTAATTGTCGTCCTGATGTATATACCTACTCAATCCTCATAAAATCATGCCTGCAAGTTTATGCCTTTGACAAAGGGCAAGATCTTCTTTCTGACATGGCATCTGAAGGAATAAAACCTAACACAATTACGTACAACACCCTCATTGATGCCTATGGGAAAGCAAAAAGGTTCACACAAATGGAATCAACACTTGTCGAAATGCTTCGCCAGAAGGAGTGTGAGCCTGATGTATGGACCATGAACTCCACACTGAGAGCGTTTGGCAACAGTGGGCAAATCGAAACAATGGAAAAGTGTTATGACAAGTTTCAAAGTGCTGGGATTCAACCAAACATCAAGACTTTCAACATACTCTTAGATTCCTATGGGAAAACTGGGAATTATGAGAAAATGAGCGCTGTGATGGAATACATGGAGAAATACCACTTCTCGTGGACACTCGTTACGTACAATGTAGTAATAGATGCATTCGGAAGGGCAGGGGATCTGAAACAGATGGAATTTATATTTCGGCTGATGCAGTCGGAGAGGATAAAACCAAACTGTGTCACACTTTGTTCAATTGTAAGAGCTTATGGCAAAGCTGGAAAAGCCGAAAAAATAGGTGTTGTTTTGCGATTTATTGAAAATTCAGATGTGACACTTGATATTGTGTTTTTTAATTGTCTGGTGGATGCTTTTGGGATGATGGGATGCGTTGCTGAGATGAAAGGGGTGCTTGAATTGATGGAGAGGAAAGGATGTAAGCCTGATAAGATTACATACAGAACCATGATTAAGGCTTATTCCATGAGCAGAATGACTAGCCATGTGAAAGAGCTGAAGGGTGTACTTGCCTCATTGGACAGGACTTCGTCAGGCATGAAAAAGATCACCTTCTGATAAGAAGAATTCCAGGTTACACAATATTCTTGCAATCAATTGTAAAATATCATCAAATTTTCTAGTAATAGTTTATCTGATTGTAAATTACTAAATTATGAATATAAAAAATGGAAAGCAGTTTAGGGATCCTTTAGTCTAGCAACTTACAGTTAGGATGTTCTACTCTGAAATTCTTGGTCATGTGTGTTCGATTTATAACTTATATAGGCAATGATACTAAAAATCTAATGTCGACTTTTTCTTGCTGTTTGTTTGGACTTTGAAACTCTTGTCATGTACCTTTTTTTCTTCTTCCATGTACTAAATTGGTAAGTCCACTTGCCAAGATACTCCTTCTGTTCAAAATATAAGGACATTTTTTTTACCTTTGAAAGGCAATCTGGGGCACTTTCAAATTCATTTGATTATATGCAATACAATTATGACTTGTGAAAAGTGTATATTATATAGCAAGTACTATAAATCGTAAAACAAATTTTGTTTGATAGGCAAGTTTGGTCCCACGTAAGGTGATTGGAACTAGCAATCTTGATGATATTACTAAGTGCCTCCGCCTTTTATTCTGCATAACCTAAATATCAACCGCGCCACTTTCCTGCTCAGTCAGAGACTAAAATATTCGCAAAATATTTCACATGTTTCCCCAATGGCTTCGCTGGTCTTTTATTTGTTAAGTGTAAACCTTTACCATACATCATGGTACATTTTCTTTTAACAATGTATCCAACATTTATAATTTCTTGCTATAGTTTTCACAAGTTAAATATGACTTTTAGTTATATACTAATCACCTTATAATGCTCAAGTCTACTCCTAAGAGCATCACAACTTGAATATGACTTTTACTTGGATCTGTGATGGGTTAAATGTATTTTAGGACAATTGCCCAAGACTTATTTGGACTTGGGCAACAAAAGAGTATGTCTATAATCCTTAACGGAGCCCATGCCTACAAGGGAAACACTACTGCGGGGCTCAAAGCTTTTGGTTAAATGAAACGACATTTACATTCTAGAAAAAGTGATCATGATGGTGTATACATCCGCATGAGTCATGTCTTCACCAAGTAAAAGAAAATTAAGGGGTCAAATTCTAATGGTAGAGGAATGAATGAGGATTGCGATCTGCGAATTCGACATTGTTTTGTGAGGAAGAATTCTGGGAATCACATCAGTTTATTTTTCTATTAATTTTGTAAGGATAAAAATTCATGTCTATCGTTGCCTCGTACGTTTTCTGATGTTAATCCTTGTGATTGTAACATTGATCTTTTATTCTGATGTTAGTCACAGAAAAAATCTGCACCATAACCGTTATTGCATACTGCAACCGTATCCGTTTTAGTTAATGAGAAATAACCGCATCCGCAACCGCATAAGCGGTAATGATAGCGGTTCGGTAGCCTTTTTTTGGGGGAAAACCCGGTATGGTATCATTTTTCTTTTTATTTTATTTTATTTTATTTTATTTTTATGTTGAAATGTATTAATTTTTGATAACTTCCTATCATTTATTATGGAAATTGGAAATTATGAGTAATTAATAGCATGCTATATTTCTAGTATTAAAAAATAAACATATGAATTTATTTTTGATACGAAGTCTGTCGCGGACTCCCGTGACGACTGTTAATCAAGTGAGAAAATATATAAACCTGTAATGATAATTAAAAATATTAATCATGTAAGATTTTTTAGTACTAGAAAACATCGAAAAAAGAAAAAAGTGGTCCCATTAATTTAAGACACGCCAAATAAGGTTGTACTACTTTGAGAAAGGAAAAAAAAGGGTAAGAAAGAGAAATTTTTTTCTTTTTCGGTGGAGAAAAAGTAATATTATACTTTAAAATATAAGTGTTATTGAAATTATAATAATTTTTAAAATTTCAAAATAAATAAAATAAAAATTTAAAAATTATTAAGTAAATTTTAAAAATATTAAAAAGTTTTTTAAAAAGAAAAAAATATATTTAGAAAATAAAAATATTTTTAGAAATTTTGTAAGATTATGAAAAAAAAAATTAACAAATAAAATATAAAAAATTAAGAAAGCGATTTTTACCGTTTGTTTCAAGAAAAACCCGAACCACAACCGCTTTACATGACATCCTATAATTTTATCAGTATTCATAGGCTCTTCTTTGTGAGAGTCGGCCTAGGCCGAGTCGGATGATGAAAATTTAGAAGTAGTTGCAGACATGGTTTGCAAGTTTTACTTGAGCCGTATTTCTAGTCATGTTTTGGCCTTGTGATTTGTCTGCTACTTTATTTATTGTTGTCCTCAGGGAACAAAACAAAGTATATAGTGTTATGGAATAAAAGGAAGGAATTGAATCATCTTTTTGTATTCCAGTTTGCATTTGGACTTGGTTGACATGAATTGGACAGGTCTTTGGAGATGGGAATAGATTAATTTTTAAAAAATGACTTAAATACCCATATTATAAAAAGGAAATTTTTTTTATATATATACACTAAAATAATAAAGAATAATAATATTATGCGCACACACGCGCATAACATATATGTATTATCAATTATATTTGATTGTAGTCAATAAATTATGAAGATTATGAATTATTTAAAAAATACTATCAGTTATTTAAAAAGTATTGTGTGTGTGTTGTACATACATATATATTACGTATATGTATCATCATTTATAGTTGATTGTAGTCAATAAATTATGAAAATTATAAATTATTTAAAAAGTATCATCAATTATAAAAAAAAATAAATTATCAAATGCCTTAACATGTGGGGTCATCTCATATTCTAAAATTTACTAGGCTCAATTACACTTAAAACCCTATGATTCTTTTAGAAGTTGAGCCTTTGGAAAAAAAAAAATTAAACATTTTAAATCTTATTGTCTATGTTAAATCTTACGATGGAAAATATAAAATCTTGTTGGAATATTACACGTGTTTTGTGTATATGTAAGAGCAAGGGCAAATCCACCTGTTAAGGGTAAAAAAGACAATTCACTTCATATTTATCAGATCTGTAGCTTATTTTTGCTTAGCTTGGTTTCGTGAAGATCTAAATTGATAATCTGCTACCCATTTCTTTTTCTTCCTCTTATTTTTCGGACCAACAACGACGGTTATAACGGATGTTTAGGCGACAGATTGGAAGGAAGGGTTCCATTACTCTTTATTTCTCCTCACTTTTTTGTATAAATTGTCCAAAGTTACCAAATAGCCCTCGTATTAGGAAATAAATACATCTTGATAGAAATAATTCATTAGAACGTTTAAGGTCTGAAAAAATATTGACATTGAGGTTTAAAGATAACGATTTTTTTTTAAAATTTTTTTTTTTCCAGGATTCAACCTCTAAAAATCTAAAAAGTTATAAAGTTCAAAGTAGATTTAAAGTAATGTTAGAACCTGCTTGATAAAGTTTATTTGGGGTGATTATATATTTTTAAAAGATATAATCACTTCAGAATTTTGTTTGTTTCAACTTATTTAATAAGTTGCTTTTAGATTGTACAACCTGCTAAAGCACATAATAATAATTTCTAAAAAATTAAGTTTCAGAAATTTATTCAATAATCTGTTTTTAAAAAATTATCGTAAATAGAGCTAACTACTTATTCAATAATATAATTATTAAATAATATATAATCTATAAGCATAAGTTGTACCACACGAGCCCGTCCTATATGTCGAACGAATTCTATATCAATGACATGCAACACAATGCTTGTGGTAGACGCCTCCTCCTACTTATAGGTCAAGTGCTCAAACAGTACATATTCCTTCTTTAAATATATTAACAATTTTCAATCCCTGCGTCTTGGATGTATTAGTATTTCATTCGAGCTAGAATAATAAATTTTCATAAAAATAAAGAAGGGAAAATAAAATAAAATATTTACATTGATGAATCAATGCTACCAAGTTGCGATTTGATCGTACTACTACTACGTTGTACAATCACGTTTTTATCTCACACCGGCCTCTCATCTGGCCACATCGACAGAACAATGTAATCCTAATTTCATTACAGCTAGAAGACAACCTTCTTTGGCAACGATGTCTTTACTGTCTTACATAGTCAGCAAATTAATCAGAATCCACAAATTCCATTACCTTGATTGGTAGCAAAGAATTTACCCATTTTCTCAAATTCTGTTCTTCAGAAAACATTTCGGCACCAAATGTATTTAATGTCTTTGTTTTTGCCAAACTCTCGTCTTCAGCTAAGATCTTTGCAATGCCATAATCACCTACATGTTCAATCATGTCATCATCTAGGAGAATATTGTTGTGTTTTAAATCACAATGGACCACAGGCTCCAGCAAATCATGGTGGAGATATTCCAAGGCTAATGCAACATCAAGCATTATGCTGACACTTCGAAAAATATCCAAGAAGCAGCCAAGAGAAGAGAAGATATCCAATTCTCCAAACTCCCATTAGACATGTACTGCAGAACCAAAAATCTTAATTCAGTGTGAGAAATAACACTAATGATTTTAACAAGGTTTATGTGCCAAACGGTGCTCAACACTTTGTATAGAAGAATATGATTACTATAAAATTGAAATATGGATTACAAAAATAATCTATGCTTTATATAGGCATACTAAACTTAACGACCAAGTATTCTCGGTAATCAAAAATATACCAAGAATATACCTAATCTAATTATGGAAACTAATAATATAATTAACACCTCCCTTCAAAATGAAAGTCTTATATCATTAACTTTCAGTTTGTTACAAAATAAACCCAAACAATAACAAAATTAAAATATCTCGTTATGGATCTCAATCAAGAAAAACATTAGCAGCACCAACAATAGAACATTAATATCATCTCAGTAGCATCAATAACATGCAGTACCAACAAAAGAGTTAGGCATTAACAAACAGATGAGTCAGACATTAGCCAACAGAAGACAGAGAAGTCGAGCATCAGCCGACAGTTCAAAAGAGACAATTTAGAAAAAAAAAAAATAGAGAATGGATACTTATAAATCATAACATCTAAGCGGTCATAATGAAACTTGGCAGAACTGGAGGAACCCAAATAAACTTCATAACAAAATTGGACGCCAAATTGAACTTTTCAACCAATTTCATATGAAACCCAAAAAGAACAAATTGGTTGTGATCTCGAATCCCAGCATTAAGAAATAATTCGGGAGACACAACAGTGGTCTTCTCACCAAGAGGAGCAAAAGTCAAAATAGGATTAATCTCTCCATCAAACCAATGAATCCTAATCACCATACAAAACTCAAGAGATACATGCCAGCCTTATTAACAGATCAAGAGAATAAGGTCACAGGAAAGATCTACCACGTGGGGGCTTGATCTTTTGATCGACGACGAATCTTCAAATAATAGCGAAAATGGTAACTAATCTGGTTAGGGCAATGTTGGAGGAGGATGGGTCAGCTAGGGTTCTAAAGGCATATTAAACATGTCGGCTAGGGTAGATGCGGCTGCCATTGGTGATAACAGGAGACCACCACATGTGCCTTCATACCCCAAGAGTGATAGGTCGAAGAGGGATTATGGAAGGTGAGAGCAACTTGCACCTATGAGTAGCATGGGTGCTGTAGCAAATAAAGAAAACTTGAAGATTTGAATTGGTGGTGAATAAAACTAAAAGTACGCACCATGAGCTTTAGTGGAAAAAAAACAAAGAAGAGGGAAGTAGAAAAACAACATAGCTTCGCCATGAAAAAGCCGCCATATTAGGTGGGTGATATAATCTAGTTGAATATTAAGTGGAAGAACAAAATCTACTAGAAGAAGTAAGCAAAGCAGTTAGGGTTTAATAAAACTAAGATTTCCGCCGACGGCTATGACAGCTGCCAGCAGCAGTGAAAACAAAATAATTTTAAGAACAAAAACCTAAAATTCTGATACCATATAGAAAAATATGATTATTATAAAATTGAGATATTGATTACAAGAATAATTTATACCTTATATAAGCATACTAAACTTAGTGACCAAATATTCTTGGTAATTAAGAATATACCTAATCTAATTATGAAAACTAATAATAATATTAATAATATTTTTAACACTTTGCACTCTATATTAAAACTTTTAAAAACCCCATCTTTTTGCAAATTCAAGACTTTTGCGGCAACTATTTTTCCATCAGAAAGCATCCCTTTGTACACAGCCATAACCTCCTTTTCCCAGCAAATTCGCTTCGAAGCTCTTTGTAGCACATTGAAGCTCATGATATGAAATCACTTGATGATTTCCTGTCAGATTTAATTTAATTGAATGTTTATTCTTCACTCTATTTGTTAAATATGTTTTCAGCACATAGAACAAAGAAGTAAATATTATGACTGATGTCATGGCAGGAAGACCATATTTAAGTATGAAAAGTTTTGTACAGGTACTATTTGAGTTTTGACTTTTGCAAGGTGGGACTTCGAACATAGGCTTCCCACAAAGTTCTTGATATATTCTCCAAAAGAGAAACTGCTGTGATATTTTGAAAAGGCCCTCTTGTCGGGATCTCTACTGACAACTTATTGACCGACAAATTCAAGAATTTAAGCTGAGGAAGGGCCTCAAGGGACTTGGGAATTCTACCAGATAAATAGTTGTGGGAGAGATCCAAGATCTCCAATCTAATCAATTTCCCTAAAGACTCGGGAAGATGTTCCGAAAGCATGTTCAGAAAAATTAAGCTTTGAAAGGCTCCAATAATGCTTGGAAGGTTTCCTGAGATTTTGTTATGAGAAAAATCCAAGTACTCCATGAGTGTGAGAGTTCTCATATTTGGTTCTAGGCTTCCAACTATCAAATTGAACGATAAGTCACGTGCCAACAGAGTTTCAATCCTACAGAGTTCTGACGGCATTGAGCTCGACATATAGAAACTCAAGATGAGCTTCTTTAAGTTGCGAAGATTTGCTATGCAACTAGGTATTGATCCAGATAGCTTTTAGTCATGAAGACTTAATTCTCCCAAGTTGCTCATGTTGGGTTTCAAATCAAAAATCGATGCGAAATTTAAAAATAATTTATCTGATTCCCAGGAACCATGCGTATATTGAAACCGAAATACAAGTTTGATTATACCTGAATGAACTTCGATGGAGATGAGAAAAACATTTGCGTCTGGATCAGCGTGTCAATCGTCATGCCTCTACTGGTATCCACACACACGAACTGAGCCCGAGCCTTGTGCGTGCTAGCTCAGTTCTTCGGTTTCCTTCTCTCTAAGTCTGTCAACCTCGCGGTGATTATGGTTATGACGAAAGAGGTGAATATACCTCTATTTATAGTTTGTCCCTTTTAATTAGAGATATAAGAGAGAACAAGGAAACCCTAGCTGTTAGGCCCAATACATTATAACTCCAGTTCGCTTAGTATGCGACCCTATAGGTTCACCTAATATTAGCACTAAGCCCAAAACTCTTTTTCGGCCCACAAGTTATAAGCGGTCTCTACCAAGACATTATAACTACCTAAGTTAGGTGAAGGTAGGTTATTTCGACACAACCTTATCCACAACTAATAATAGAGTACGATTTATGATTGGACCAAAGGGCATACCACTAAC